>VCRD01000101.1:282369-315707 GCA_006783055.1 Trinorchestia longiramus
TTTTAGCTCGAAAGAGGTTGGATTTCCCGAGGTTGGATTTCCCGATGCTACATTATTTATTTACCCTAAAAAAACGGATCCTTGAAATTGATCATTGAATGTTTTACTTGAATCAATATAATTTTTATTTATCGTAATCTACTTTAATGAGGTAAATAAATATGATGTTTATCGGAGATGACTTGTTAAGGAGTCACATGAAACAACAGTGCATGCAAATTAGATATTACTGAAGTGATAGGTGTCTCCAACAAAAAACTTAACCCTGTTTCGATGTTAATTATTAATTCATAATTACTTATTCGATTTTAATATTCTCTGCGATTGAGGATAATTATTTTGTGTTCAGCGCCCAAAGAAATTTGGTGTCAGTGCAATACTCCGATTGTATGTCTGAAAAAGTGTGACTATGTCTGAATTTACTAAACTTTAGAAAGCTGTATCTGAGTTTACTGTAGGAAACATAATACATATGCAAAACAGGTTTATAAATATTGTTACATATTCCTGTGAATTTCATCCAGCACTGTTAACGGTGCACGTATCACAATGTCATAAAGTTGAAGTCAATTTTAAGAACAGAATTAAATCGTCTCGTCCCTGATATTCAACGTTTTCACCTTTTCTCAAAACACGTATGGAATGTTTACGTAATTTTCTCCCCTAAAGTGGGATACCAAAATTACCCTTCTTTGTCACAAACTCGTATGGTACGACATTTTACACATCTGGTAGGTATCAATGTCGATAGCTCATCTCACGATTTTTAAACAATATGCCACATAACGATTTCATGTATCATATAAACACAATTTTAAGTCATCTTTCTCAGATATTTGCAGCAAGCTTCAGTCTATATGTTATTACTGCTAAGTAACTTGTATATATTTTACCATTGTGATTTATTGCTTAATGTGATGGGATCAAAGATACTTACATTTACGCACATTTTACTATGTGGGTGACAACACAAAACAGAACTAACCACGTACATTTGTGTACCAATTTTCTCAAATAACTTGACGGCGGTTTGCCTTATTTCTTCATCAGATCAACCCGAAAGAAAACAGCTTCAAAAGAAATCAGCTCATTACGGATTAGACCGCTATTAAATAAAATAAATATTAAAAAATAGAATATTAGGCACTTTATATACCGATCATTAACTATATGCAATGCGTGCATAACTATGAAATGCGTGCTAAATGACCACCAACACTATTCGAAGACGCTATTTGAAACTTTTCACTGCAATTATAGTAGCACGACTCAGACGGCCTCTTCTGTCCAACGAGAGACGAACTAGTGTCAAGAACGAATTCGATGCGAGTTGCGGTTAGCAAAGAAAAGTTGCAAGTTATAGGCACAGATCATTTTTATTTATTTGTCGTGATTTTTCCATCCGTCTTTAAATAAATCTGTAGAGCGACATTTTGTATAGTTAGCATAATATAGAATTTACTTACAAATATTCTGCTCCTCTCGTTAAACATTGCGATAATAATCCGCTGTTTTCTTGCAGAGAACTACAAGCTACACGTTTAAACGCAGGTTTTAAACGCGTTTGAAACACACAACGAACGTGTTCGAGACTACTTGTCCGCAAAGCCGCTGCGTATTTTGCAATTTCTTGCACTGTGCGGCGATATTGCGTTTAGAAGGTGTTACTGTACTATTCATGCTAAAAAATGTTGAAGTGGTATCGAGATAGCAGTATAATGCTTATTACGAGTTTATGAATAATCCATAAGCGTGACATTCATAAATGTCAGTGAAAGTAAGCAAAACTCGAGTGTTGAGTAAGAAAGTAAAACAGCGACCAACTCGGAAATACGATATTATTATTTAAGCTTTGGTGTTTCTTGGACTGGAAGTGAAGATAATCTTTTGCTGCTATTTTAAGTTTGTGGAATAAAAATGGCAAATATGTCAATGAAAAGTAAGCACTCTCATAAACAGAGTAAACGCACAAGTTATTTTCAGAGAATGTTCGAACACAAAGGAAAATTAACAAATTCTTTAAAAAGTGCATTGACACTGGGAAAGCTCAAATAGCATCTTGCCAAGTCTCAGAACTGATCGCACAAGAAATGAAAGCTCTTACTTCAGGCACACTATTTATTTTACCTGCTTGCAGAAATTATCACGACGATGTTGGGAAATGAAGCAGCAATGAAAATAAGCAAGATACATCTGATCAACGATCCAGTTCACTGGAGTATTTTAGAAATAACATACAATATTGAGAATAATGATGTGGTAAAAGACTCTTGTTCAGATTTTATATTAAAAGTTGATTGGTCAATAGACATTACCAACAAGGCGCAACTCTCAGTATTCATTATTTTCATTAATGAAAAGCAAATAGTAAAAGTTACTTTTCGGTAAAGAATGGCGAGTACAAAATAAGGACGGTTATAAAACTTTGAATCACTATATCGATAAATAGCAGTTACCATGGAAGTTGAATGTAGGAATTTGTATAGATAGAGAGCTCCATCCATAGTAGGTTGTGTAAAGGGTCATACATATCTTTTGATAAGAAACAAAACGAAAATGTAATCGTAACTCACTGCTTTCTTCATAGAGAGGTCTACATGGCAAGAACGTAAGGAGAGAAATTCAGAGAAGCCTTAGATAAAGTTGTTCAGATGGCAAACTTTATTAAAACAAAGCCTGTTAAATTGCAGTTATTTGAACAGGTTTGCATCGATATGGACTCACAACACAGACGGCTGCTTCCACACACCGATGTGAGGTGGTTAACTCAGGAAATATAGTTACTCGTGTACTCGAATTACGGCAAGAACTTTTCGCGTTCTTTGAATAAACGAAACAATCATATTTTCGTAACCTTCAATGCAAATTCTGGATTGTCAAGTCACAATATTTGAGATGTATTTCAAGATCTCAATATTTTGAACACTAGCATGTAAAAGAATAAGAAAAATATTCCCACATCCACTTACAAAATAAGTGTTTGAAAGGAAACTACAAGTTCGGAAAAGAAAAGCTATCGCAGGTAATCTGGAATTCTTTCCATCCGTTAATAATACTTTCAAAATTTAAACACTTCCAATGATAATTGATCATTAAACAACTTGACGGAAAAACAGTTTCTATTTTCCAATTAACACTGCGCAATTTGACTGAATGAAGTTCACCGGCAGCCACTCAATTCACCATCTCCTCGCAAGACGAAGTTACTGAAGAAAACTCACCAGAAATTAAGATTGCAGTTTCCTAAAAACATTTACAGTGAAACTATGACTTTTCAAACATTTTATGGTCACATTGATGCAAGATCGAGCTTTTTGGTCATGACGATGCAATGCATGTTTGGCGGCAAGATGGAATTGCTGATAACCAAAAAAATACCATCCTACTCTGAAGCATGGTGGTTAAAGCATTATGATATGGGGTTGTTTAACATTCAATGACAGAAACATTAGAAATAATATCAGAAACAATGAATAGTGCCAATTATCGAAAGATATTACCAGATAATTAGCAGATATCAGTTGAAAAACTAAATCTTGGTAATGAATGGTGGTTCCAACACTACAGTGAGACCAAACATACCGCCTTGGCTACCCGTGAATGGTTTAAATATAACAGTATCTAGTATTAACACAGCCTAAGCCAATCACCGGATTTGAATAAAATTTAATAGAGAAAAGTTAATAAAAGCATTCGGGGAGTATAGTACAGCAAATGATGACATTTTTAAAAATTGAATACATCACAATGGAGTATTGGAGAAAGATCATAAATGAACATGGATCATAGATTTCAATGTTCTCTTTTTTGCTAAACGTAAAAGATTAATTTCCGTTAAAATATAAAATTAAATTTTTCACCAGTGCAACTCTTCAGTTGTAGCTACTGAAAGAGTAGAGTATGTCAAAAATTTACTTATTTTTGAATAAGCCGATATTCTATTTTGACCTCAATAAAAAGCGTTCATGGTAATCATAAGATACATACCATATCTAAGTACACCACATTATATAAAAATATTAATTACTCCATATTGAAGCCACTAGAACAGCTGAAATGTAATACAAAACATATATTGATACCTAAACACGGCGAACACCATTTCAATAAATGCAGTATTAAACAGATTATAATGGGAGGAGTAAAATCTTTTCGGATACTACTATTATTAGTAGTATTTGGTTGCATGGACAATGATCAAACTTGTGAACGACATAAATGAATATTTGACACCGATGTGTAATCGCAGAAAAGTTCATCTTGGTACCATTGGAATTGGATTTTTAAATCAGCCAGAAGTAGCTGATATAAACGATGTAAAGCTTGTATAAGAAGTATTAAATTAAAAATATAGGCTAGGGAACACGAATCTAGATATTTCTAACTATGTAAATCTACAGTTCGTTCATCTTGGAACCGGCAGCGTTTATCAGACATGCACTGATTGCACTAAGTGACAGGGTGCAAGTCCTTCAAAACACATCGCTGAAACTCCAATATTCACCGAGAACTAACCAAAGTTCTAGAAATACACTCATAACAAGATTATTTCTCAAAGCCATCATACCTCGTGAGATCCAACAAAACTCGGAATGCAATACAAAAATATATATTTATGTATATGCATATATGTTCACTGTACTTGGTAAACGTCTTTGCCACGTGATCTCTCTTCTGCCAAAAATACGTTATTGAGAGATAATCGCGACTACTTCATACGTAGAGAATAAGCATTCTTCTCTCAATACCGTTGAATAAGTGAAAATCTTCGATACAAAGTTCACTTATTACAAGGCTCATAGTACTTCATGAAGTTTCAGGTTTCAGTTCTAATACCTGAAAATATTCTCGAATACAAGCTGCTAACAACATCGATGATGTTTAGTGCTTCCTGAATCATCACAAGTAATGAAATTAACGAACTTTACAAAACTAAGAAGCTATAATAGAAGTATAAATGGTCATTATTTCAAACTTATTACGACCCATAGTAAGTTAGAATAAGATACAATAAGGCAAAAGAAACGAGCCGTTAGGCTCATTCATAGGTTGAGTGATCGAGGCTTTCGTTATGTCCCTTTAAAAGTACGTCATGCTTCTTTCTTCACCTGAAGAGAATGGAAACATTCTCTAATGCTTCAAAGAAACAGCTATCAAGTAAGAAAACACCGCTCACACATGAACTCCATCATATAAATTTGAGTAATCTAGTATTGCTTAACAACACATAGAGCTTAATTACTCAATATTTTTTTCGATCAAGTGGTAGCTATGGAATTGAAGGCCAAAATAAACAATTGAGGCTGAAGAAACATCCTAGTTACTATACATATAAGGACATCCTCAGCTGTAAGAAACTCGAGGCACAACTAAGACTAAAATCATGTCAAGTTCGTACCTTGACATTGTTATTTTATAATGGGCTATGAGTCCTACCGATAACGAATCCCAATAGAGTGTGGACATTGGTTGTAAACCCACCCCTCCATAAATAAATCACGCTAAGGAAAGCATGCAAGAGTTAACTACTGTTTAACACACTATATATGATAATACAGAGTCAACCCACTTTAAGCACCCCACTACAGCTGTATACGTATACTGCGAACATCCTCACCTACGAAATTACTGGATGAAATGCACTGCCTACATTTTATTTTTAGGATCATGACATTTCTCTCCAAATATTCTATAACTATCCCCTGTGCATTAAAGTCATGTTATTACAAAACAGCAACACTGGAGAAGGGGTTCGAAGGTCAACGAGAAAACCTGCACTGCTTACACCTTGAGGTTGATGAAGTAGTGAGGGCAGTACTCCTTGCTGTTATACTTGACAAAAATGGAAGGAACTTTGAGGTTGTCGACAGTCGTGTCTGTCAAGGCACCAGAAGCATCAAGGGGCGGGCGTGTCATGGTAGAGTTGCCAAGAGCCACAGTACCGACGTACACATCAGCCACGGCTATCACCACAGGGCTACTGGAGTCCTCGCCAGCCAAGTTAGAGGCAAACTGATGCGCCAGGGCAGCACTAGAAAAGCAGACGTCATTACATAATGTATTCAGGTCAAGTCCAAGGTATCAGTTCTCGAAGAAAAACGGATCTGTACACGTAGAATGTCAATATGAATTGAAATGATGCAAAGTTACTGAAAACGAAATTCAGTATATCAAGCATATCAACAACGCTTATACAGCGTGGCGCATAAGTTACACCGTCACAAATGAATTCGTCGCAAATCTTCAACACATTCGTCAGGATAATAATTTGAAATAAGTCAAATTTAATCGAACTTATAACGCAATCATGGATCGAACTATTATCAATTTTATCATTTTCAAACCGTGAGATTTCCACGGGAACTAGCTAGTTTACCAAAAACCAAAGTTACTCGTTAGTATGTGTGTTTTATGAAACTAAAACTAAACACAAACAAGTGAAAAAATAATATATTTGTCGCTTGATCACTACTGCTACTCGACTTTTCAAGGCTATTTCGAAACTTACTTGTTAAAAAAATAGGCTCCTCGACCAAACTCCTGACCAGAGTCGGCATACTCTTGCCTCCATTCGAAATTCATTTTGCTGATGGAGGGCACGTGTTCCTCCCTCGTTCCATGGAACAAGCGCTGAATGTTTAGCACAGGTTTCTTCGTCATTGCTGTGTGACGTTTCATTTGAGTCTCAAAGAAATTGTAGTGGAAGGTGTTTTGAAGGCGGCGAATTCCTTGAATTTCGGCAGAGGGCATCGACAGCAAAATGCTTCGTGCAAGTTCCGAGCCTTCGGCAGAGCTTAGATCTACGCTGTAGCATTTAGGACCTGTTCCGTCCATTTTAGCCCAAAATGAAGGGTACTTCCCATCAGTAGCGTCCTCTTTCTTAACAGTTACAGGAGGTTTGGCTGCGTCAATGGACGCTGGATTATTTTTGGCTTTTTTCAGACCGTAGGGATCAGAAGGTTGCAGTTTTTCGATAAGAACATGCTTAGGTCGTCGAAGAACAGGACGGACAACAAGAGTTTGATCATTCGTCTGATTCATATTTAGAAAATCAATAGTGTAAGTAAATTTATCAGTAGATAGTTTAAGATTTGGTTCATTAGCGGAGTAAGCTTTCTCAATATCCACTGAGGTCATGGTAGTCGAGTGCGTTTCGAATCCGGTGCTGTCAATGTTTCCATACTCGATCCAAATTTTATTTTTATCTTCAAAGAACCAACCAAATACGGTGGCATAGTTGTTAGAAGTTATTGCAGAGGAAGAAGTCCCAATTCGTCTAACGGCAACTGTAGGAGACTCCGACGACGACAACTCCATCTTGTCGAAGTCAACAGCCAATCCTTTATCTTTCATGAACGAATAAGTTCGTTTTTCAAGAGGAGTTCGACCGTACTCCAACGGACTCAGGTCAGCCGAAGTCTGTGAAATATCTCGATATTGGTTTTCCAAGTGATTTGAGTGAGGAAATGCAAAATTATGCCAAGTGCCATTCAAGGAAAATTGCCAATGATAAGCCACCCGTGCATGCAACTTTGGGCACATATTAGTGGCAGGACGGCAGGTATCCTGGAGATGATCAACGCAAATTTCAGGAACGATGACATCTCCGTCAAGCCGATGGGACGATTTTGCTGTCGACTTGTGTGAAATATTTTCTATACTTCCAGACTGCTCAGTGGAGTGTTCGGACTCTGAGTTTTTGTTGTACTCGCCTGGCGTTCCCTTCTGTTTAAATTTTGTTATCTCTAATTGTTTGCTTGACAGAAACACATCAGCCGTTTTACGAATCATCGGCACTCTCGCACACAAAGCAGTTTTTATTGCATCATCACCAGCATCTTTAACAGAAGAAAGCAATTTGCGGTTGTGGGAGCTCATAACGTCATGGTTTTTATCACAATTTTGTTGGTAGCAAGTCTTCAAAGTGAACAAAACATCGTAGCAAACGTGAAGCTGTTCACAGTTCCCCTTGCTGCAGTTTCCGTTATTGTACGGGAAACAAATGTAAGGCAAGGAACCAAGCTGGAATCTTTTCCTTAGATAATGAAGCACCAAATTTTCAGGTACATTCAGCAGAAAGTGCCGTTTCAAGATCTTATCATTCGGACTGGTATTGAGCCGGTGCAAACGAGTACATTTCGAATTATTACAATTCCCAGTCACAAAATCATGGCAGAGATGCAAGAAATTGCAAGCTTTGCCAGCATAACAATTTTTCATAGCTTTGTAGTGCGAACACAAGTCTATCTTAGGCTGCAGCTTGATAAACGTTCGAGTATCGCTTTCATGAACCAAGAAAGTTCTTCTGTAGAGCCGGAGAAGCTCAAGTAAATCACTCTCAATTATTTCTAATCGTTCTAGTACATTGTCAAGGAAACTCCAGTAGTTGAAGGAAACGAGTAACAATCGAACAACCCGGGTCACCACTAACTCCTGTTCATCAAGGGCCTGGAAGCAATCCAACTTCTTTACTATTGCTTCGTCATCTGGTTTCAATTCTTTTTTGTCAATAGACTGATCAGGTTGAACCAATTTCTTGACCTTAGTTAGAACATCCCGTTTGCTATCGTTCGTGTCAATCCCAGCAATGGTGAGAAGAGAAGAGCACTTTGGTTCTAAGATGTCGTGGTTGAGGGTGCAAGTTTCGTTCTCACACTTGCCACTTCCTTCAAGCAGTTTTTGGCAGATATGAAGTGCGTTGCACTGCTTGCCTGTGCGACAAGTTCCTTCATTGTAAGACTTACACAGAGAAATACCTACTGTACGAAGTACTACTTTCTTCATTAAATTTTTTAGCAATGTCTCTGCAAAGCTGTCCAACATCATTTCCTCAAAAAGTTTCTTGTTGTGATTTGTTTTCCAAATATGACCAAATTCGCACATTGCATTCTCTGGACAATCACCAGAAGCAAATGCTTTGCAAATATGAAATTTTCCACAGTGTGTGGACATCATGCAACCTTCACTGCCTAAATACTTTCCACAAATTTTCATGTTTGGAATTAGATCTACATCCATTCCATATTCCATGGCACTAACAGAAATTAATTTCTTGTTATGAGCACACACAGTATCAAGTGCTTTCTCAGAACATTGAAACTTGTTCAAAATTGTTTCTGAAGAGAGTTTCTGATGAGGAGCCTGAATAAGGGCTTGAAGGAGATCTTTCACATTTAGAAAGGATGTTGAACCTGAACCTTTTTTCTCTGTTTGTTTAGATGAAAATTCCTGTTGCTGACTGCCTTGCGCAGATGGTTGCATATTAGGTGCACTTGGATAATCATGCCATGGAGCATTAGGGTAATTTGCTGAAGCACTTTGATAATTCCCTGCGGCATTGGGAAAATTTCCGTGAGCATTTGGATAGTTGTCAGGAGTATAAGGATAATATCCTGAAGCATGTGGATGATTTCCTGGAGCATGTGGATAATTTCCTGCAGCATGTGGATCATTTCCTGGAGCATGTGGATGATTTCCTGGACCATGTGGATGATTTACTGGACCATGTGGATGATTTACTGGACCATGTGGATGATTTACTGGACCATGTGGATGATTTCCTGGAGCATCGGGATCCCAAGAAGTACCTCCATGTCCAACGTTAGGAGGCCCATGAGGGTAGGGATGACGAGGTTGAGAATAGGGATGACGAGGGTGAGGATGGGGATGGCGAGGTTGAGAATGGGGATGGCGAGGTTGAGAATGGGGATGACGAGGTTGAGAATAGGGATGACGAGGGTGAGGATGGGGATGGCGAGGTTGAGAATGGGGATGACAAAAGTGAGGACTATCATGGTGTGGAACTGGATGTTCCAAAAGTGGCCGGGGTGGATGTTGAAGCCTCTCATATCCTCTGCCTAGCCCTCTACCTCTTCTTCTTCCATGGGCAGACTTCGTCGACATGTCAGACAAGTTGCACATAGACTGACTTGCTCTGCTGCCCCGATTCTGAAGCAAATTAAAATGGAAGGGTAGAAATTTTATAAATTTAAACAAGCAATAAATACTTTTTGCATATCATGACGGTAATGATGTTCAAGTGAAATAAATACTTTGTGTCTAATTCCAATTTTAATTTTCGTAACAAAATTAAAATATTTCATTTACATTTTCTATTACAATTCTTTTCATCACTCAAAAAGACTTTTAGTTATTTCATGTTTATTCAAAAAACCTTTTTTACAGATATTTAAAAAATTTTGTAATAATTTATAAATATGGCAGACCTCTCGGACTTTCATAGAGGCCAAATTGTTGGTGCTCGTATGGCAGGCGCTAGTGTAACAGAAACTGCCCGAATGCTTGGTGTTTCAAGAGGTACTGTCTCAAAAGTAATGACTGCCTTTGAAACAAACAATCTTTATTTCCAATCAAGTACACAGTACATAGACATTTAGTACATTGGTTTTTAAATTCTTAAGGTTAACATTCTTAGAGTAAGGGTGATGGTGAGCTCCATGCGACGATCCTGGGATGTGTCCATGGGCGATGAGTTGATGTCTTACCGATAAGTGCGAGCTCACGGCGTGAAACGAGAAATAGCTCGTATTCATTGCCGGGTTTCGAACCCGCACGCAGTCTTTCTGCACAAGCAGAGACCCGATACAGAACACGGGCCGCATACCACTCGACTACGGTGGCTGCTTTTTAAGAGAAGGAAGAACGTCGTCAGCAAAGTACAGGTCTGGACGAAATTCGAAGTTGTCAGAGAGAGACCGTCCGACTCTAAATCGAATATTTGGAGAGGATCGCCAGACCATGGCTCGTAAAATCACTGCAGAGCTCAATGAACACCTACAGAACCCAGTTTCCACAGTTTGCACAAATCTGGATTCCACGAAAGAGCTGCAATTAGAAAACCTCTGCTCTCAAAGACAAATGCTTCAAAACATTTAGAGTAGTGTAGAAACCTCCAGAATTGATCCCTCGAGCAGTGGAAAAATGTGATTTTCTCTGACGAATCATCATTTACTTTATATCCGACCTCCGACTGAGTGTTCGTTTGGAGACAGCCGAAAGGACAATTTAATCCAGACTTCCTTCTCCTAACCGTAAAACATGGCAGGGATTCTGAGATGATCTGGGGTGCTATTTCTTGGAAATCCACCACCCCAATCATTTCCCTCCATGGAAGAATTCACAGCTGAGACTATTTGGAAATTTTGGGTGACCAACTTCATCCTTTGGTTCAAGAACTGCTTCTGGAGGGGAATGCCATCTTTCAAGATGATAAAGCCCCAATCCATACAGCTAAAATTGTTAAGGAATAGCGCAAAAAACATTCTAAAGAAGTTAAGCATCTCATCTGGCCACCACAATTCCTAGACCTTAACATTATTGAGCATTTATGGTCAATTTTAAAGATTCATGTAAGAAGTTGATTTTCACTGCCATCATCTCTAAAAGAACTGGGTGTTTTAACTGAAGAATGGACTAAAATTTATTTGGAAACAATTCTCAATTTGTATGAGTCAATACCTTGGAGAATTGAGGCTGTAATTGCCACAAAAGGTGGACTATGCCATATTAAAATACATTTTGTTAATTTTTCAGTGTTTCTATTATTTTGTCCAATGCCTGTACTTCTTTTTGACAATGGAAAAAAATAACTACTCAAAAGTATCTACAAACCACAAAAGTGGAACAGACCTAAACAAATTAAAAAATAATTAAAAAAACAGCAAAGAAATTATTACCAAAATAATAATACAGTATTTCTTTTCTTGTGTTCACCCAAGTCCACTCCTGTCATCAACAAAGGAGCTCAGCTAATTCACAGTGCAACCAAGCACCACTGATGAGCACCTCTTTATACCTAATATGCATGTATGCAGTATTAATGTATGCCTGCAAATGGATTGTTCTTGTTTACACATTCATTCAAATTCATTACAAAGAAAATGCATATTCTATATATGTTCATAATTAAACAATGGAAGATTTTGATGTGTCTTTATTTCATAACATCATACATGATTAAATATTGAAGACCTTTCTCTATATATTGAAATATGTTTTTCAAAGTTGATAAGAAAACTCCAGCATTTAACATCTTGACCATGTGCACATACATGAAAAAATTACCCTAGCATTAATACACAGCAAGGTAAATACATGAGCACATCTACAGACTTGAACTAGAGGGCCAGCTTTGGCTAAGACTTTTGTTACAGCCTTTAATTCCCTCTAAAACACACACATGCAACAGCATGGCATCCTAGAAGTTTATGCCTGTGTGCCAGGGTTATCTAAAATAATTACTCAATGGTCACTCTAAATCCATTCCATGCAAAAGAACCAGTAACACAAGAGCATCACTGGGAGATCCAGCTTATCATGCTTAGCTGCTACACTCTAATTCAGGAAACTTACAATTCATCATCAAAGTCTTATTCCATACACGCACTAAAAAATTCTACATTGTATCTGTAACAGTTGAGTTGCAGCACTACAAGATAGCTTATATCAGAGCCCTCTTCAACACATGTGGTATGTCACTGGTTCTTTCCATACTGGTCACAAACCACATTCATAAAGCTCTCTTGCTTACACCCATATTTATTACATTCCTACAGCATATGTTCAATTGTCTCTTCTACTACATATCAAGTCATGAGCTCATGTGAAACAAGATTTCTTTAAAGGTTTTCTTCCATTAAACTAACAACTTTTATGTTTTGAAATAACTGGTAACACACTTCAGTTCTGATTCTATGTAGATCAAGATTTCATCAACTCATCTCATTTTATTGAATTACACCTAAATTATATTGCTTGCACACTGCATCATTGCTGAAATGAATAGAAAAAGTTCAACATAAGTCTGAAGATGAATGCATCAATATTTTAATTGAGATACCAAAGTTAATTGATAAGCAACATTTGTATGAGTTTTTACAACTGTGAATTAAACATGTGAGAATGTTACCCTAGGTTTTCTATTAATGGATCAATATACATCTTGGCATGATATTCACATATATATGCAAATTACACATTTCTAAACCAAAATACTTATATATTATACGATCATAATTACATATTTAAAGTAAATTTTAAAATAGTTGGATGCTATATCTTGCATTATGTTTAGAACCAAAGTAAATGTTTCGGTAATATTATGAACTAAAAGAATCAATTAAAACAGCCTTCATAAGCCAGTTAAGTCAGTCCCTACAAAATAATGAAACAGTTTAGATTATAACTCACCGACATGGTTAAAAATATAAGCTGCACTGAAATCTGAAAACTTAGGATAGCTGGTTGCACAATAATCTTAATATCAAAACGGTCCAACCACACCAGCTACACCTCCCTTCCTACGTGACTGATGTAACAATCAGCGAGAGGCTGACGAGCAAATTAGCCATCCATATTGAACGAGATTGAATGGCCCGATTTTTCAGGCACTATATTACTTAATTACCCTAAGAACTTAAGAAGCACGATCCCGACAAATGAACATAAAATGTTCTACTTGAACCAATATACGTATTTCTTATTTATCCTCGTCTACTTAAACGAGGTAAAGATCTATGATGATTATCAGAGAAAACTTGTAATGGAATCAAAAACAGTGTGGGCATATTCAATGGAATTGTAGAATTGAGGAGTGTGTCCAACCAAAAAAAAGAACCCGTTCCTTCAACGTCAATAAATTGTTCATTTATTGGCTGATTCTAAAATTCTCTTTATGATTTGAGAATAACTATTTTCCGCTATGAATAAAACTAAATTTAGCATTAGTGAGACTCAGGTTACTAGCCAAAACGTGTGACTATATCTGAATTTACCTAAATTTTGAAAACTGCATCTTAGTTTACTGTACAAAACATAATACATATGCAAAATATGTTTACAAAAATTCTTGCACGGCCCTGTGAATTTCGTTCAACTCTGTTAATGATGTACGTATTACAATGTCATGGTGTTTAGTAAATTTAGCGAACATAATGAACTAAGTCTCATCGGTGATATGGGTGATATCTAACGTTTGAATATGGTCTAAAAATACGTTTCGAATTTACGTAAGCTTCTTTCCTAAAGTAGGGTAAAACAATTACCCTTCATCGTTTTAAACTCGTGTGGTACGATATTTTACACATATGATATTACGTTTCAACGTCGATAGCTCATCTCGACGATTTCTAAACAAAATGCCACATTACGTTTTCATGTATCATGTAAATACAATTTCAAGTTATCTTTCTCCGAAATTTGCTCCAAGTTGCAATCTATATGTTATTCATACCGAGTAACTGTAGTATTTATTTCACTTCTGTACTTAACAGCTCTATGTGATTGTTTCAAAGATACTTTGTTTGTATACATTTTACTCTGCGGGTCACGACGCAACGCAGAATGCGTTGATAAACTATTCAACTGTTGGTTGATAAATCTATCGACTGAGCTTGCCACGTTTATTTGCGTACCAAATTACTTCAATAACTTGACCGCGATTAGGCATATATCTTCATCAGGTCAGCCCGAAAGAAAACAGCTGATAATGAATCGAACGGCTGTAAAACAGATGAATATTACGAAAAAAATATTAGACACTTTTAATACCGATTGTTAATTATAGACAATACGTGTGAAACTATTTATAATACACGCTACGCGACCACTAACACTATCTATTTTATAGACGGCATTTGATATACAGTTATAAACTTTTTACATAAATTAATTATAGAACCTGCTGTGGCACTCAAATTTTACAACTCAGGACAGCTGGCTGAACAATAATGTCAATAATGGCAGACTGGTGAGGGTACCCGCCTTCTATGCGGAACGCCACGAGTTCGTTTCCCGGAGCTGTTACTGTCTATTTGTGCCTGACCATTGACAGCTAGAAAGAACATGTCCAGCAGCTGTTACACTGGACGCTTGGTGCAAGCCACACCTCAAACACGCTCATCGACACGCCCCTAAGAGCGACCGATATCGAAAACCAAATCGATGGTGCTTGGACAAAATAACAGCTCTACGATGTTATAGGCACAGTTCTATTTTTATTTATTGATAATTTTTTATCCATGTCTTTAAATGAAATCTATAGAGTGACATAATCAGAAAATCTTGCAACATATTTTATGTTAATGTAGCACATTTAATTACACAGGCTACAAACTCACTTTCTCGGATCTGGCGTGAACGCAATTCGATATAAAAAGTGCAGCACAAAATGTCAAATGCATCCATAAATAGCCTTCATTCTAATCTGACTATGAAACAATTATTATTTCATGATACGATTCAATAACGCAAATAAAATTTACAAGCCTCAATGCTCAACATTATCATAGCACAGTCGCCAATAAAACGCACCAAAACTAAAGATCCAGATATTACCCATGTAATTGTGTTCATAGATTTGATGGACCAAAGATGCGACCGGAAGCAGCGCAATGGTTTTTAATACTTATTTTCTCTTAAGAAACTAGCAGTTAAAAAATTACTTTTTCCACTCAACTATCAAAACGAGTTTGATTCATCTTAAGAGTATCAAATCGAGTATCGTTCACCCGAAGATCATTCATTAATTATGCCTTAGCATCATTACAAACACGTAAAGGTTCATAGAGATGATAAACAAGCTGATATACAACGGCTTATTGCAACGAGACCATACAATTTGTCACGAGTTCATTTCGAGAACAAACAGCTAGGTGAAACATGTAATTGGACGTTTACAAGCTATTATTTTATATTATTTTCCGCAGAAGCATAACGCAACCATAAAACTTATAGAAAAAACAGCATTAATTATTGAGCTACAAATACGTAACATTTGTCTAGTACTGTATTATACGTATAAAATATCGAAAAATAGACCGTAAATATACTTGGACACTCTTCGTAAGTATCCATTCTATTATTTTATTGAAGTTTTCACTCAATAATATTCTAAGAACTACTGGATAATGAAGAAGGTAGCTGATATTGAAGGTTACCTGTGGATTTTTTCTCAGTCATCAATTAAACGCCCCTCTGCAAGTACTGAAAGACGCATAAGCAAAATTAGAGTTGAAAAACCGTATAATTCCTCCACATACTGCCAATAAAAGCTACTACGACATTTTTATGAGCCTAGATATTCTTTATTAGCATAGTAGGTTTCATCGCAAAGAAATAGAAGGAGGTTGGACTTACCGAAAATTTTTCACGATCTACAACACCCCCAAAGATTTCGAAGAAATAGCAATGTTATTTTGCAAAGCTCCCAAATGACCTTGGTGCTAGTGAGACACAAGTCTGCAAAAGAACAACAATTAATGAATTCATCAGCATTAACTCAAATTACGATCTCCCCACAAGACCCAATTGCTGAAAAACTCAGAAGAAATCAAGATTGCAATTTCCTAAAAACATTTTAAGTGTGAAAACTTTCTCAGACACATTTTTTTGGTCAAATGGATACAAGATCGAGCTTTAAGGTTATAATGAACCAAAAACCAGGGCGGTGCTTAAAACCAGAAAAACACCGCCCTCCTGCGAAGCATGGTGGCGGAAGCATTTGATATGGGTGTGCTTTGCATTTAGCGTACAGGAACAATAGAAATAATTGAATGAACGATGAATAGCACCAGATATCGAAAAATATTAGCAACAGTTTACAGATATCAGTTGAAAAACTGGATCTCGGAAATGAACGGTGGGTTTAACATGACAATGATACTAAACATACCGCCAAGGTATGGTTCGAAGATAACAATATCAATGTATTAACATAGCCTTGCCATTTACCGGATCTGTATTGGTTAGAAAATTTATGAAGAAAGTCCCTTAAGAAGAATGAGCCAAAACTTTAGGCAAAATGTTTTAAAAACTTACGGAAACGTTTATCAGCAATAATAACAAATAGAGGGTGACCAATTAAATATTAAGTGCATTTTTTTCTAGAATTAAATGTACTTTTTCCCAGACCTATTATGAAATTATACATTATTCACAATACTAGATTAACATTATATTTTTGCTGTTAATGCTGTATTTTCCATACGTTTTATAATTATATTTCTTTGAAAAATAATATTAAATAGAAGCTTTGAACTGCCAAATACTTCTTTTACCTCACGGTATACACTTTGTGTGCCTTTCTTAACATTGAAAATTTCAAGAAATAGTCGCTCTCTCCTTTCTCTTATCGTTGTATGTCTTTGCAAGACTGATCCTAAACATCTTTAAGCTGAATTCATAGAAAACAATTGATGGAAACACTTTTCTGTCTTCTATAATTGGACTTCCCTGGTGAATAATCGTGTAGAGTTAGTGCTATTTAAATAATTTACAGCTATGTAAAAGTCAGGACAGACAAAGGGCTCATGCTTAGAATGCCAGGAATTATCATAGAAATGCCCTTAATTCTATGATGTACCCAAAGATAGACAACCAGTCACCAGTCTAAAAATAAAGGGGACTACGCGAACCAGTCTGTGAGGTTTCATTTCACCTAAACTTAATCGAAAACAAATAGATTATCTAATCTTTCATTAAGTTAAGAGTTTTCAAACATGGTTTCATAAACAGAAGATTTTTTGATGCGTTCATGCAACCAAACGCGGATTGGCTCAAAATTAAAACTCGAGATGCTTGCAACAGCTTGATAATAAATAATATATTAGAGAATGTAGATAGCTTGCGAGAATTATTTAATGTTGTACTATTCAATGATATTCACATATATTTAGCTTTATAGAAAATTGTACATGATATGCATCTGCAACATAGAATTTGACAGCGGTGGCGTAATGTATCATGCGACATAGAAGCATTAAATGGAAAATAAGCAAAGTAAATATATAAAATGCACACTAGTATAATGTAGATTATCATGAAATAACTTCCTTTGAGATGAATGGGTGTGTAGTAGACTAATAAAAAGGGAGGTTAGATCATTAAATACTTGAAGCATTGAAATGTATACACAGTCTAACTTTATACTGATGTGTAACAACATTGGAGTCTTATTTTTGAAGCATAAAACAGTACTCACGTGGACAAAAAATAACACTTCATTCGAGATGATGGGAATAATTCTAGTACGTTTGTAATTATACAAGACACTGGAGTCATAGGCGAGTTTTCTATAAAGAAAATGAAGAGCATTGCCACAGAAACTTATTGAAGGTCGAATGAGGAAACTCGTAAACACAATATCTGTAATGGGCACCTGCAGCAGTACAGAAACAAAAACAAAATTGTAAAATAAATACAACAATAACGATGTATAAAAAGGAGTCTGAAAAGACACTAGATAAAATTATTAATTACATAACACAGTGCACACTATTCATGTCATGAAGGCTTCTGAGAATTTCTATAGCTGCTAGAATTCGATGAAAAATTATTAACGTTAATTAGTTTTTGATCAACATGGGTTAGGGGAACAGATAAAGTAGGTTGCTCAGCAGTCTTAGGGATCTGCTTGACGGCGTGTTGTGCAGGGCCGGCGTGTTGAAGAGAAGCAGCGAGTCTAGAGGACATCCCCTGAGAAGTTCTATTACCATCAGCAGCAGCTCCAAGCACGCTGCTCACCAGCTGCACGAAAAAAACAAGAAATTGGGTCAGAGAAATATAGACATTTGTATATATTTGTGGCTTTATAAATACAAATGTATTTAATAAAAAATGACAGTTCGTATTAACGTTGGTAGAGCATAGTGCCATTATCGGATTTTTTTAAGACACCATCCGTAATGGAAGAAAATTTTAGGGATAAGAATAAATGTTTTGAGCCTGTTATAGGAAACGCTTCAGAACTAATCGTAAGTGCATACAGTTGGAAACTTGGAGCGATGTTTGCTCAACTAATCCCCAGTATCTTCCGCACACCCAAGTTTTTGGCCCTATCCAAACGTTTTTCTGGAAGTTCGCATCTCTAATGCAATCAATCTTTTTTCTTATTCTCAGTGGCCAGGTTTCTGCAAAACAACATAAGTCGAACAATCACATACTCGTATAACTTTTCCACTTAATTCCTAGCTCGCTACACTTAGGCTCTGCTTTTAAAGTACCCATTCCATGTACATCTAAACTAATTCATTTTATGACCCGGTCCTTCGTATATCTATTTGAAGATACAAAATGCATTAAACTCTTAAAATCGTCATTAACTCATTCGTACTATATTTCTATTCCTATGAGACGTCCTGGCGCCAATTTTGCTCACAATAACGCCAATTTTTTTTACACTGGTAATGGGAATGAAGCCAGTTATCCTTTTTCTTTGAATTTGTAACTACTACTGAATTGCTAGCAGAGACTTAGAAATCCAGCTTATATAATCCATCCTCTAGTTCAATTAATTAAAAATGTAAAAAAATTCCTAAACTGCTTTTGCAGCATTCATAAGAGTATATCAATTAAACTGGTACTGCTATATAACAGAACCCTCCTCCTTACGGCATGGCACTTGGGTATCAACCCAAGAATGGGCCAAACGGCTCATTTGTACTACTTTGCTTTATTCTTTTCTATTCTTTCTATTCCACCAATCACACAATGCTTTCTTATGACACATGATCGTCCTCTCGCATGAATACTCTCCACAGCCTTCCGCTGCTTATCACCTCCTACACTGAAACAAGACCTTTTAAATGATACCACCATCAACGCAATCCCTTTTAAAAACCCACGAACGCCCATAACACATCTTTTCGCTTTGCAAAGTACTTGCGTAACCATAAGGACTTTATTCAAATACCCACTATCCATTGGAATCACAACAGGGTGAGATTACTTTGTAATTTTACCCATGAGTATGTTACTATGCACTCCACGTATTGACAACAAAAAAGAAACACCTAATAAGCCTCGCATATATTCCATTTTCCTTAATACACAATGATCCCACACACGATACAGCAATTAATTGTTTTTAGAACTGCAACTTTACAAGCTCTCCAGTAATATTACATAATGATCACACACGCTACACCAAATAATTGTTATTAGAATTGTCACATGGTAAACTCTTAATCAATATTACACTACACTCCTTTAGTAATACCCTCGACAGAAGAATCATGCAACACAGATGAATTCCCAGATTTCATTTTTTCACTGTACCCCTATTCAATTCCTCATTATCGTTTCTTCATTTAACTCGCCCATAAAATGCCTCCTTTTCTCCTCTATCATTGCTTTTATCGTACCTCCATCGCCCCTCACATTAAAAAAAGTGGAAAATTGTCGCATCCACTGACAATATTACTTCATTTACACCTGTAACAGCTTGCACTACTTGGCACAAATTATCATATAATGAATACGAAGCACGTGAACCTTTTTCTCAGTAGTTACTAACAGTTTGATTCGAGAAGGAAGCCTGTTGCGAGACGCTGGGCCGCACTGGCGCCTGCTGCAGCACTCGCGCCACAACAGGCTTGGTAGTACGCCCTTCCATGGAGCTGGTGTGGGATATCGTTGACACCGCCGTGCTGTTGCTGCTTACGCTCGGCATTACCTGCACGCCAAAAATTTCCGCATCTCTAAATTTATGCATACAACACGCTATTGTGTTGTGTGCACACACGCACACATTCAAAGTACACACACAACTGTACTTTCTGTCCTAGGAGACGTATTGGTAAGAAAAGCGGGTTACTGGTAGATGTTAAATTCATAAAAGGGGTCGACTTTCTTCAGCTGAGCTAAAACTATTATAGTTGTGCCTAGGTCACAGGACACGTTGAGGCCTAATGCTCTGAAATAAAGACAATCCTCAGGAGAAAAAGAAGATTAGTTATTAGTAGCAGAGGAGAAATGAAGTGTTGAGGTTGAGAAGGATCTTGGCAGACAACCAGTAGTGCGAAGATGCTCATTTGTGGTCAGAAAATGAGACGCTTCCAAGTATCTGGGCAGAATGGTCTGAAAAGCTGTTGCATAGAAGAGAACAGCACTCCACAACAGCTAATAAATATCTTTATTGTATTACGCTACTTCAGAGAAGTGCATCAAAGATAGCTGACAAATGAAGCTGGAACAGACACGAAGAATGGGTAGAGGAGTAGCCTTGGTGCAAAAGAGCACATGTAGGTCAGAAGTTGGCAGACTGGTGTCCCAACAACAATAAGTCTACACCTTTCATGAATTTCGAGATGAAGGCTCACTATGGAGCTGGATGAAAATGTCAATCAAAAGAATATAAACGTATAAAGAAAAGTCAAAACATTACATTAGAATAATAATACGTAAGTAAGATAAAAATATACAGAATATGAAGAGGTTGTCAGAGAGTGATGAGAATATCCACCAAAAAGTCACAGTACACTGGTTTTTAATTTTGTCAATCAGCAACTCGACCATAAACCCAGGAACAAATTAAGAAACCATCAAATTTTAGGCTACACAATCAATAAAATAAGAAACTTAACTTTGTGTCACAACCTTGGGATTAAGAGGGTTGTATGAAGAAAAACATACATCACGGAAAAATTTAGTACAGCACGTTGAAAGAAGACATACGCAGAAAAGTTCAATGAGAACAAATAAGACAAAATTGGGTAGAAATTAATAAGTCTTGAAAACATGAAATGCACAGCAGCTGAAGAGGAAGAGAAATTATCTAATTATTAATTCTTGCATTATAGATAAAAAGCCTGGCTAAATACAGAAACAAGGCGATCATAACACTAGACTAAAACTGTAAAATTTGCGCTAAATCATCCGAAAAAGTCCTTACTCTGACCTTGAGCGTATGGAAACCCTGAAGGCCTTTGATAGAGATGTGTCCGGACTGGAGCACGCTGGCAGGTAGTACGATTTGTTGCTGCTGTGCTGCGTTGCTGCTCGAGCTGCTAGGGGCCGCCACGAGCACCTGCTGACCTCCTATGTTCAGGACTTGGCCTGCAATTTTGTCGCCATTCAGCAGTACCTGGTACATACAAAATTTGCTCGGACTTGGCAGACTTGTAATACAAGAGTAACAGTACATCGTAGAACAGGTGTGACCAGGGCAGTGTGTTGTTCTGCACAGTACAGACTTCAACAGATCTTTCGATGTCAAAATGAATCAGAAGTCATAAAATTATGAGCCTTTAAACCACGGATACTCAAAAGCATCCTATTAGGTACCATTGATTGGATTAAGTTTATGACTACAAAAACATACACTATCCATGATTTAAAAATAGTACAGTATTTGTTCTACTGTGACAACTGGTATAATAAACAACAGTGAACAGTTTGTAATAATCTTTGTTCAGATACAAAGACAGAGTAAAACTTCAGTTTGAAACGTTTACTCCAAATCTTTTCCGTATTTTAATTTCCATAAACATTGTTAAACACCCAAGTACAATCTCATATTTTCTGGTGATATTTTTACTTCAAAGGAAAAACATTCTGACTCTTCTAGTTTTTTATGAACTTTTATGTATTTCCCACGAGGAGTTGAGACTACAACCAATGCGCTCCATTTTTAGTCCATGAATTTAAAGATACAGCGGCTATTCGCTTCGTAATCTTTGGATGTTGCCTACACACGTTTTCTCGAGTCACGTTTTCTTAACATCGAGTCGCACAACTGCCTTGCTTGTCTCCCACAATGTCCAGCAGCTGACACGCCCCTGCTAGTCCCCACACCGTGTAGCCGCTAACCTGCCCCAGCTTATCGCCTGATAAGAGCACCTGGCCGCCGCCACCGCTGCCCTGCGTCGTGTTCTGCGCCGCCAAAATTAACTTGTTGCCGATGCTGATCAGGTTGCCCACACCGCAGCCACCCTGTCGTAACACAAATACTGTAATATAAACATAATTACACGTTTATCAAAGAAATACATCGTATTAAAAGTGTCAAATATTTTTTAAAATATGCATTTAATTCAGTAAATTTTAATTGAAAATTTTAAAGAGCTAAGAAATTTTACTTGTACCCTTTACGTCACAACAGGGAATTGAAATGGAAATTCAAAGCGAGCTTCGGTCATGAGCAATACATTTTACTCTTTCGTTTTAAGATTTGATGAAATGTTAGACGAATCATACACGTATCAATCATAGAAATATTAAGGAAGGAGTGTTTAGTTCTGCACATAACAAATTTAACAATACAAACGACCAGCTACTACTGTCCGCCATATCTGCTTCGTTTTCAAACATCAGCTTATTCTTATTGAACATAATCCACAAATTATGAGGATGCATCATAAAAAACATCTCGCAGTAGTTGTGTGATGTTTTACTCAAAGGCTCACCTTATTGCTGGACCCTGAGAGGTTATATAAACCATCACACAGCAGTGCTCACCTTATTGCTGGACCCTGAGGTTATATAAACCATCACACAGCAGTGCTCACCTTATTGCTGGACCCTGAAGCGTTGACATTGGCAACAATGAGCCGCTGCTGAGATGCTCCAGTGGTGACAGTAGAGCTCTGAGGCACCAGCGTCACGTTTTGCAGACTGCTGTTTAATCCTATAAATCATTTCTCATGTTAGAGAATAAAAAACCTCATTTTGCATAGTATCTAACAGTCGTCAACTGATCTCCGTTATTCAAATTGAATGAATACGTGGTCTATCAAAAGCAAAGCATGGACCAGTTTACCAATTTTTTGAAATTTTTCTTGTCCTCCAAAAAGGGGAAACATTCTAAACTTGTAATTTGACTACACATCAGAGAAGCAGTGGTGGGGGAGACACCTATGCTAGAAGAGGCTTCTCAGTGCTCTCGCTTTCTAAGCCTTGCTATTCCACTACGATAGATGCGGCAAATAGTACTGAAAATAGACATACATCAGGAAAATCATAAACTCCAGTTTAGTAACACCAATACCCGATAGTCTTCTACTCAGGCGGTATGTAGGTGTTCTAACTTATACCTCACTGGAGAGTTGAGCAGGTAGCAGCAATTATTTTGCTGAACTATCAGTGCTTTAATTCTGACATTTCTTTGAATATTAAGGAATGAGTGAGAGTTTGTTGCTTTAGTTTGAATGTTCACTAACATGAAGAGTGGTGTACAGTCAACTACCACCATAACTAACCATTACGTGTACACCATAACTGAACAACAGGAAGATAAAGTGAGATGACACGAATTAATTTCACTGGAATGAATATGATGAAAGAGAAAACAGGAACCAAACTAACAGACATGAATACAGTGAGAAAGAACACAGAAACCAATTCAACTGCCGTGAATACAATGAAGAAGACGAGTGTCCAAACAACGCAAAACAACTTATGATTTTTTTCAGTTGAAACACGTCCAGAATGTTCGGTCTATGCATCAATATATGTACTGATACTGTATGTTGAAACTAAATGCTCACCTGTGGCCAGAGGCGGCTTCTGCTGGTGTAAGGTGACGAGTTGCTGCACTCCACCCTGCATCACCTGGATACACATAACCAGCTTTACAAACATGACAGTTGTGCTACATCACCTGGACACATAACCAGCTTTACAAACATGACAGTTGTGCTACATCACCTGGACACATAACGAGCTTAACAAGACAGACAGTGATGTGAAAACCAAGATACCGCAACTAAAATTTTAAAATATTCAAATTCTCTCATATTCTTACAGCAGTCAAAGACGTATGATCGAAGATGTAACCAGCTTTACAAACACAATAGTTGTGCTGCACCACCTGGCCACACATTCAAGCAACTGAGAAATCCCCATCTAGAGTTGAAGATAACCGTCACTCAACGTCCTATGAAACCCAAGCCGAATAAACGCAACTTCGTGCGTAAAAGACAGAGATAGAGCTCACCTTGCCACCCTGCAGCAACACCTTATTTCCTGACACCACGAGCTTCTGGCCAACACCTGTACAGAGAGACCTTGCATTAGATAAAATTATATCATTAAAGTTAGGCACAAATAACACACACTTACTAAATGATGGAAGCAAGTGGCAAGTTAGATACTATAAACAAAATAGTTTTCTTTTTAATGATACTTCTATTTGAAAGATATTTTACTAAAAAGAATAATTTTTTCATAGAAAAGTATCTCATTTCCCTACAGATAACAGCTCATATGAGATCAATTCCAGTACAATTCTATGCCTCTGTCCTCCATTTTAGACTACAAAGCAGCAATTGCAGCTCAAACTGCTGATTTCGCCACATGGTAGCATAATCAAGAAACTACTTGCTCTTGAGAGTAGTGCCTAATATTCTTGATTTCAACACTCTCCTCAATCGTGTAGGAGAACATGCTTCACACTTGTCTATACCTCCATCAAGTATTAGGATAGAGCACTTACCAGGCTGGAGGTGTGATGTGCCCTGCACAAGCTTAAGCCCAGCCAGCTGCTGTGGGGCGATGCTCTGGAGCCGTGCTCCTGCGTTGACCGCAACTGGGGCTGTCGCTGTGCTGGTGCTGGGACCAACGTGCGACACGCTGCGCACAGCCGCCACCTCGCCTCTGTAGACGATAGGATGACTTGTTCTGTAGAGGATCATGAGTGAACTGAAAATAATCTTGGCTACCGCAAGGTATAAATACACAACAAAGGAAGCTCTAGGGAAGATGCGAGTGAGATGAGATTAAAATAGAAGTCAGCAACGTGCCAGAAGATATGAAATGAGTAAAAGTTTGCAACGAATATGACAAAATAGAGATTAAGTACGTTGTATGATATGCATTGAAATTTCTCCCTAGATCAGGAGGGTAGCCTACCACAGGCAGATTCACAAGAGAAAAAACGCCGCCAGTTTCCCTTAATTGTAATTGAACAGGAGTGTAAATTGGCCAAAAAATAAGAAAACGGGAAAATCAAAAATAAAGATTTTTGTAACTAAACCTAAAACCGGCTATAGAGTTGGAGGTTCAGTGTAACTAGATACGATAAACGTACTGTATGTAGTTCCGGACACGTCTGAGGTCATACACACGAACGCTATGTAACATGAGACATGAAAAAAGCAATATCGTCCACAACTACCAAGTCATACATGGCATGATCCACTTAAACAAATACACATGAATTGACAGTACCTCAGGACCAGCTTGTATTTTTAGAGTCGAATCTGCTAGACATCAAGAAAAACGAAAGCGTTTTCAAGTAACGTCATAGACTAGAGACACAAATTCAACAAGTGACCACAACTTAATGCTGTCACTAAGGAGCCGCTTAGAATTTACCTGCTTGTGGTGAGGTTGTGGCTGCTGATGACAGCAGAGGAACCACTGCCGCTGGTGACAAGTGGGCGCACCGATACTCTTGGAGAACTGCTCACAATGGCAGTCGAGCCACCGCCGCTCACAGGTAACTGAATTGCGTAGTGAACCTCTTCATTAGAAGCAAACAATACAGAACAAAGTAGCATTTTACTTCTTAACGCTCTAGTTCATAGTATAAGACCCCTCGGGCGCCTTGATAACTGAATTACGTAATGAACCTCTTCATTAAGAGTCAGATAAAATAGAATACAGGACAGAATGCAACAGAACTATATTATCTTTCCTTAAGCACTAGATGATTTTCAAGAAATATGAAGCATCTTGCATTCTTAAGTAGATAGAAATATCAACAAGAGGTAATATGTGGCCCACTCAAAACATGGACAGTAAATAGTACGATTCAATAAGGACTTTTTCCACAGCTCTTATGCTCTACAAGAGTTTACAAATTCAGCCCGAATTATACGTTGCACCAGGTCATATTTTAGTTTCTTCTGCTCCATCACAGAAATTATTTCCTCCAAATGTACATAATGGCAGAACAAACATAGATATAGTTACCATTGATTCTTTGGCACATCTATGCTGACAACATAAAAAATACTGAATACCAAGATTACTCTTCAACAACAAGTACTAATACTCGTACTGATATTAAATATTGGAAAAAATATTGGAAATTGACCTAATCAGGAACTGAGAAGTGGAATATCACACCCACTTTAATCAGAACTGAATATAATTTACCATATGATAATAGTGGGCAACGTCAAACGAACTCATATATTGAGTAAATAATCAAAAGGATAAACTCAAATGCAGGGGTGATATTTAATAGAAACTCACAATATTATCACAATAGCAACTCAAGAAAGGACAAAACGGATCGTTTATGTTTCCATATTCAATTCCATTTATTCCAATCGATTACCTGGAAGAGCTACAATGAAAAAGATGAATTATTTCAAATTCCTGTATATAATAATTTTATACCGAAGAACATGCAATGAAATAATAAACTTTTAAAAAAGAGAAGAATGAGAGATGGAACTTTACACATGTATCGTACATGCAATCTCGCCCACATTGTTTTGTAACGCAATGACTAAAATATTCGAAGCTTTATGTTGCATAGAGTAAGGAAAAAACTCATGTTGCGTAGTGTAAAGTAAAGACTCATGTTGCGTAGTGTAAAGTAAAGACTCATGTTGCGTACTGTAAATCACTCACATGAGACACCGAAGTCACAACAGCAGACTCAGGCTGAGTGGAAGCGCCTCCTGTCATAACAAAGAGCCAGCAGTGAAATTGTTATTAGTAAACGTGTAATAAAACTTCAACATAACATAACCAGAAAATAAAGCCCAGTTAGAGGACACAATTGAGTAGAATTTGGTTTAGAAAAAGTTAAACTACAGGAGTATGCTTGGCAATGTTACGGAAATTATATGTTCCTTAACCCTAATGTAGGAACAGATACAACATTTTCAGAGTTATACGTTATTGAGGACATAATCTTCAAAAAAACTATAAAAAAGTGAGCACGTGCTTAATTCTCTAAAAATTGAGAGAAATAAATGAGGGAAAACCAAAGATAACTTGCTAACAATTAACGCACAATAAAAAATGAGTACAAGCGGTTGAACTTTCAATGCAGGTTTTTTTGAAGCCTGGTCTCGTCCCTTGCTTTTCCTCTCACACCGAGTACGTGAAAAAGAAGAGTATTATATTTATGCCAAGCGTGACAAGGGGTAGCAAAAGTTCCGGAATCTGCTGCCTATTCTTGCTAGAAATGGTTTACACAACGAGGGCAGAGATGTATTGCCTTCTTCCTAATTTAAGAAAAGGGATACAACAAGCACCGGGCGTTAATTACAATTTATGACATGACAATACATGGAAAAATTTTCAGCGTAAAAGTCTCTGACAGACTTGGGAAGGATGGGACAAGTGATGGCGGAGGGAGCGCTTTACACTGCAAGAGACCACAGTAGTCAGGAAAGTCTGCAATCACCAACCATTTACAACCTTCATTTACCTGCCGACATGGTTGACGCGGCTAGAAATACGGCATGGGACTTGGGTAAACAACCGAATAATTATCGAAGTAATTATACGACCCAAGAATGGGCCAGATGGTTCGTTCCCATAGCCTCATTCTATTCTCTATTCTATTCTCACCTAAAGACGATGAGACTGGCAGGGAAGAGTTGAGACGCAGGATGGCTGGTTGCTGAGTCCCACCAACACCAGCGCTGCGTTTAGCTGCCGCAGCCACCTGGCTCAGCTGGGCGATGCTAAGGCCACCACGACCGCCACCTGTCCAAGAATGAGCCAATTAGATCACCATATCGAAGGTTCACATCAATGAGAGTGAAATTAATATCTTGTATAGGGTGGCGGATAAGTAACACCTTTTAGAAAATTATTAACAAAAAATCTATGGACGGTAAAGAGATCGGGATAATTGTAAACGATGGAGACGATTGATCCTTAAAATTTAATTTATAATTATGTATGGAAATAATGAATTAACTTATTATTAAATAGGTATTCAAATAATAATTATAAATTTTCTAAAACGGGGGTGTTACTCGTGCGGCCCTTTGTATATGTTCAAGGAATCCCAATCGTTCAGGTGAATAGAAAGCTTTAAAGCAGATGTTGTTGAATGCCAGGTTCACCTTCTTCAATGCTTAATCATTGGGAAAGGCGCTAAGTGGAGTCCTCGTAATATAGGACTCTACGGCCTACTATTATTGCAGTAAAGATAGACAGGCTGCATTATAGAGCACCGCATAAATGATCTTGGAGCCTGAAACATTACGTAGCATCAACAAATAACAAAAAATGGCTATAAAAACGCATAAAAATCGTCACCAGCCGCAGAGAACAATATCCCATAAATGATGTAGGTGCCTCAACTATTAACACTCACTACCAACAAAGAACAGTAACTCAAAATAAAACAAAGCTCAGTACCAACAAAGAACAGTAGCTCAAAATACAACAGAGCACAGTATCCACAAAGAACAGTAGCTCAAAATACAACAAAGCACAGTATCCACAAAGAACAGTCGCTCAAAATACAACAAAGCTCAGTACCAATAAAGAACAGTAGCACAAAATACAACAAAGCACAGTATCCACAAAGAACAGTAGCTCAAAATACAACAAAGCACAGTATCCACAGAGAACAGTAGCTCAAAATACAACAAAAGTATCCACAAAGAACAGTAGCACAAAATACAACAAAGCTCAGTACCAACAAAGAACAGTAGTACAAAATACAACAAAGCACAGTATCCACAAAGAACAGTAGCACAAAATACAACAAAGCTCAGTACCAACAAAGAACAGTAGCACAAAATACAACAAAGCACAGTATCCACAAAGAACAGTAGCACAAAATAAAACAAAGCACAGTACCAACAAAGAACAGTAGCTCAAAATACAACAAAGCACAGTATCCACAAAGAACAGTAGCACAAAATACAACAAAGAATGGCTTAAAAAGTCATCACCAGCGGCGATGAAGTGCGTCCCGCTGGACGTCTGTATAAGCTGCCCCAACTGTTGAGGAAGTCGTTTGCCAGCAGCTGTAGCCGACACTGCCCCGGTTGCCTCACTCACGCGGTTCACAACTGCGTTCTGCAGAGCAAACAAGAGCGTATGATAGTCAATACAGCGTGGTACTAATCTATTCAGATATACAAATAAAAGTGCTTCACTGGTAAACGGAGTATGGATGGAAGACGTGAAGTGGTGGTATAAAGTAAGCATGTTTAACATAAAGCTAATCCCGTTGGACATTAGTTGGTATGCTTAGAGGTTTCAATAATAATGCTTATCATAGAATAAGCTTGCTATAACTAACGACAGCAATGGTCTACATGGAAGAAAGGCAAGTCTTACTAAAGCGTTAGATTTGAATAAGAAATAATTTTTCAGTCAGAGTTCTCCAGCAATTTTGGTCGAATTAAAAAAATATGTAACATATAACTATAAAGACAGACTACGGCGTCTTCTGATATCTGGCGAATAGTTTACTAAACAACAATGCTTCAATAAAGAAGCAAATAAAACTCTGAATGATCAACATAAAATTTTCCTGTGTCAATCACTTTTTACAAACCACAAGCATTAAACAGCCACTAAAACTAAAAGACACCTAACATGACTGAAAACAATTTTATAACAATACGAGGATCAAAGAAAAATAAGCAGCCAAACCTTGGCAATAGCTGCAGACGGCAGAGCAACTCGTATGGTCTGTATGCCAGAGGCGGTCGACACCTGAATGGTCTGCAGGTTACCGGACATCAGCGTGCGCATGCCATTCCCGCCAACCTTCAAGAAGACGTGGCACGAGGTAAAGTAAATTTCAGACCCTGTTATAATACAACTCATAGCACGCCATTGTATGAACATACATAAAAAAGTTTATCGTCATATCAATCTTCTTGAGCATCAAACATTGATCATGTACTAATTTCTTTCATACTTTACCAACGAGTTTTAACAAACGTTGAAATTTGGATCTAGTGTAGTTTAGTTGCTAAGATGAAATTTAAACAGGGAAAAATACTCAGGTGAATAAGAAAAAGGATAAACTATAGCCCAAGGTACAATGAGTCACTTTTCGAAACATTTAGATACCTGTACGCCTCCATATAGAGCAGGCTTTGAACTCGTAGTTATAATACGCTAATATTTCAGATGTATCATGAGACGGCAACGACACCTCTGACTTACCTAAGCTCTACAAATTCATTGAGATCGTGACTAGAAAATAGCAACAAGTTCGTCAAGTATTTCAAAATGTCCAGAGTGATGATTTTCGTTACCGCTCCATTATATTATTCATTTCATTCATTTGCACCATCTAAATTTATTTATTAAATGCTATAGAAATTAATGGTCTTCCTATTATTTGAAAACAACTACGAAAGCATAATACATATACATTACAATGCTATATTGAAGAAGAATAAAGAAGAACAGTTGTTCCCACTTCACCAGAGCGGTGATATTACTGAAGCGCAAGACAAAAGAGGCAAAATTTCCCACCTTGAGAACAGTGGTTGTGGGCGTAGAAGTGGCGAGGGAGAACACAGGTGAGCCTGCATGAGAGGTCGTCGCAAAGGTGTCAAGCGACGCCGCATCCTGAGTAGCGGACGGAAGGAGAGCAGACGACACAGATACTACTGTAGCAGGCGCAGACGAAGAAGTAGATTTGACTAGGACTCCCTTAACAGCAAACGGAGAGACAGATGAGGTAGAGGGCACCGTGGAGACGCTGGTGTTGAGGGTAGGGGTGGAGGAGAGAGTGGTAGAAGCGAAAGAAGTGTTCAAGAAGGCATTATGGCCGGTGCTGAGGAGTGTGTGCTGCACGCTGCCTGCAGTGTATGACACTTGAGGTCCCACAACCGCGTTGATGCCAGCTAGAGCTGCTGTGGAACGCACACTCCCTACGCTGAAGGAGGAGCTGTTACCACTGCTGTTTCTATCACTCACTGAATTGTTGTTGATATTCCTAAGAATGGTGTTGCTGATGCTGCTGTGAACACCACCACTCAAAACTTTGGTCGAAATTTCGCGTTTGACTAGAATATCTTCAGGTAACATCTTCACCTGACCTCCTTCAACCTGCGGACAGCAAGATGCAAAATAAAAGCATGAGTGAACTCTAATTACAAAATGACACACTCATAGTGTCACACATGATAGAAATGAGGATTTTTGTGACCAAAACGGTGTGGCATTGCTGACATACACCACCGTCACCAGCGCATGCTCATACAAATTGGTCCTGCTGGATGACGCCGACGATTTGCGATTGGTGCAGCAGGACTTGTCAGCTCTCACTGGTTTGGACTAGCAGCAACAAGAAAGGGATTTTTTTTCTCAAACTCAAAGGCCTCTCGCTGGAGAGAAGGCTCGCAATGAGCCCAAGCTCTCCCAGAAACGTATCATAGATAAATACCAGAGGAAATCGTTATCATTTAACCATGCATTCCATATTCTTATGCTTTGATACGTTTTTCTCTTTAAGTCTCTTTACACTCATATACACCCCTCTTTATTGTGTACCTAGTCAACGATTTTTTATACTTCCTATCTCTCAAACGAATGAAGCCCCTTATGTAAGTTTGCCTCTGAACGTACTTCAAATGCTGTCCCATATTTTCTTTACATTCGACGACCGCACTAAAAGAAAATAATCGATCACATTAAGAAACGATTAACCACTCGGTTGTTTATTTACTAAGAAACAATCTAATGATGGTCTACCTACTATGCATTCAGTCTGACCTGTGCATACTTTGCTGAATCTGTATACTTGAACGAAGCATTTTCTGCACAAGAACAACTCACTAAACTCACTTGCAAAAAGTTCTCTCGACTATCGTTCCTACAATTCATCCCTACTTACTCCACCCACAAAATTTCAGCTTCCACTCTTTCATTCAAATCTAGCAACACCTCCCGTATGTCACATAATTAATAAATAATATACTGTAAGGCATTACGAAAAGGCACACAAGAACTGAACTAAGCCTATCGTTGAAGGATGAAAACAATTTTGAACAATTTCAAGTAACAAATGACAAAACACCCTAGTGACTCTGCAGGCACACAGATCACTGCTCATCATTGTGAAAACAAGATTTACGTACATTTTATATAGGTAACTTTGAGCCCGTTAGAAGAAGTTTTGAGAGGGCCAATGAAGCTATACAGGGTCGTGCAGCTAAATTGGGACTAACTTTAACAGCACATATCTTCCGTAATTTCTAACCTATGACTAAATTCTTTTTTTACAGACAATCCTTAAGCCCTTTGCTATAATATTTCAGATTAAGATCTAGCATATTTCGCTAAAATATGGCGGAATTAGCGCGAAGAACGACCATATGTGAATTGAGACGCGCCGGGAACTCTGTTTCAGGCATTATTAAGAGCACTGGCTATGCGAAATCGACTGTTTATCGAATTGTTTCTGCTTTTGATGCCGAGGATAAGGTTCAGAGAAGTCGACACAGTCCCCGCAGTGATCGAAAGAGAACCAAAACATTCCTTGCCGGGCTGAAAAGGACGTTGAAGTCAGATCCAAGCCAGCCGATGTCAAAACGGGCACAAAAGCGCAGCGTGAGTCGTAGCACCATCAGCAGGGCAGTCAAGGAAGA
>VCRD01000101.1:323749-334653 GCA_006783055.1 Trinorchestia longiramus
AACAAGAGTGGTTTTGAGGCAGCAGGGAGATGGGCGCATTTTCCCTGCATGACCTGTGTAAATTAGCATTATTTCATTATATTTAACCACTGCAGCAACAATAAGACCGATCTCAGGATTGATGCATGGTATTAGAAGGCAGTTGTCGTTTTATTTTAGGCTGACACATAATTGTGAACTCACCGACATGAAGTCAACAGGTGCGTGATGAAGATAATGAGTGTACAATAAATAACTAGCATAATAATGCCTTCTGATAATAACAATGTTAACTAAGTAACAAACGCACCCAAATATTCAGCAGACATTCAGGATATAAGTATAGATAGTTAAGTAAGTAATATGGATGGATGAGTATTAAATAAAATCCATGATACATGCAAGCACGATTTCTATTTCTGGGTATTTCATACTTTCATATTTTTTTAATCACCGACTAGCCAACTCGTAGGAGGTAGACTTTTAACAAAAGTTATGGATTACCAGTCTCCTCGTCCCCGGTCTTCTCTACCAGAGGCTGATACAGCTCTCTGAATCTCGAGAATGACAGCATGAAGATAAAGCCATAAGTGAGGGTATAAAATTATAAATTAAGTTTTCACTGAATAGTGCGAACTTTTTCTGCCACCAAGGGAGCTTAGTCAGCAACAGAATAATACAACATTGAGCAAACTCATTGTTAACAAAAACTTATTTGCCTAATGGACATGCACTGCACTTTGAAGTCCCAGTCAGAGTAGGACTTTCTAAAAATTCACGAGTCAAAGTCAAAGAATTGAACTTTGAGTTCCACAGTGCTGGACATGCCTTTACCAAACATAACAAATTTAAAAACACGCCACTTCTGACCTGCTGGTAACAAGAGTTGAATCCCCACCCGGCAGTTGATCTTCGTCAGGAGGTTCCTCTTTGACGGTAGTGCCATTTGCTGCTACGACCTCTGCCTCCCTGCCAGCCTGATCTAGGGCCCTGTATACCACAGGGCACCAAAGTTTAACACCAGTTGCAACACAAGCTATAAGATTAGGTTTCCTCAATTATTTTCTGGTCAAATGTGCTTCGATAAAGCGTATGTAATAATGATGTAAGAACATTTGAGCGCACAGTAATAAGTTAACAACTTACAAAGCAATGGTTACTTTGCTCACCTTCTTTTACCAGGCAGTAAAGTACCAGTTTTGATTGCACGTTTTCTGCTCTTGACATCCGCATCCCCAGGACAACTTTCTTTCTTGACCTCGCCTGATCCGAGGGATACGTAGCGAGCCAAGGAGGAAAGTTTATCGCCGTTTTGACTACTGTCGACGACAGAACTACCACTGTCTTCCTCTTGCTCTCCATCTGGTTCCTCTGTTTTGATGCCGCACACAGCACTCCAGCCCTGAGAGCCACCTTCTCCAGGAACACGGTCCTTCCTAGCTCTAGTTTTGAGAGGTGGTTTGGTGTTCGTAGTGAGGGATGAAGACAGACCATGGGGCATGCGCTTGCTGCTCTCACATATCCTCCAAATGATGTCTGTCAGAGTTATGCCTGTTGTGTCACTCCAAGCGCAGTACTCACCCTGCACACAAAACAAAGGCCTTAATTCCTTTACATACTGCGCACTTGATGAGTCTTCAAAGAAGATATAAGAAGAGCCAGCAGACGATATCACTCCATGTAAGCACTAGTAGTATGAAGAAAAACATCCATCAGCCTCAGCGAGTGAACCATCTCAATGCCGCATTCTCAAATAGAGAAGGACGAAGCAGTGAAAAATTAAAGTTCCATGAGAAACGCCACTATTTGCATTCTTATCTCTACACAAAGAATATTCTTCTAATTTCTTCAAATTTCACAAGAATATAAGAGGAGTGACACACTTAGGAATGTTTTTGTTCTTCACCTAAAAAATTTCAAGTGATATGTATATAGTTTCCTAACTACGATCCAAAAACGTTAACAGGTTTGCACAATACAGACGCAGACAAAACGATACATGGCTTCTTGAGAAACTTCGAAAAAAATTAATCCATAGCAGTGGATCGATTCTTTTACTGAGGAAACAAACCAAATTAGAGCTCTATATTGATAATTCTGTTTAGCTATCATTTACGAATCACAATTCTAACAAATCATTAACATTAGTCTTCCAAATAAATGAAAAAGTACTCGGCAACTATACAAAGCTCATAAGTATTTCCAAGTACGTGCTCTCAATGTAAGAATTAGTAAAATGATATTAGTGATTCTTAAAAGGTGTATCCAGCACGCTTCCTTCCAACGGAACGCATGCATTGCAACAAATTTTCAACAAGCAGCTCCCAAATATTAGAGAAATATTTGATTTCTCATGAAAAAACAAACTACTTGTTCACGCAGATACATTGATCTTATATAAAAAAAACTATCACATTAAAATAGTTCTCACTGAGGCACTTCTTGTCAAGTAACTGAATAACTTAATAAGTGTAGGAATATTCTACACTTATTTTTGAGTTAAAGGCTGTTTAGTTACGTCTAGTTAAATATGGGCACTTTCCAATTTGTTACGTTAGGTTAGTAATGAGAAAATAATAACAGAGGAATGAGACAGTATGAAAATACACTCTAAACTTTGAGAAAATCCCATCGTGCATTTTATCATATCACATATGATGAAAATTTCATTCACAAATACAGAATTTGAATATAGAGTTTATTTTCTGTGTAGAACCAAGCCAGTCAGAGATGATCTCAACAAGCTTATGCGAGGCACCTGTGTTTTAACTACAGTTTATAATTGATCAGGCTCTGAGCAATACTCTCTGAGAATATAATGTAAAAGTAGAATGCGTAAAAAACATGTCAATCGAAGTGAAATACTGATGAAAGTCATGACATACTCGTACACACGTAGTCTTTGATAGAAGAACCTTTTATTGAACTTTAGCTACATAAAATCCATGTTTTCAGCAAAACAAATTCACTGCTCACGTACGTTCTTTCTTTTGGTGCGCTTATTATAGATGTATTGAGCCATAAGATCTTCAAAGTTGGCATCAGTGAGCTCTAGAGGGTTGTAGTTAGAGGTCATGACAAGCTCGAGGTCCCTGGCAAAGCTGCCAGAGGAGTGAGTATGGCGGATGGGAAGCAGCTTCAGGGGCAGACTGGACTCTGCACTGCACAGCAGACGACGCTGCTTCTTGTTGAGCAATGCCCCGCCCCCTTCTGGGTACAAGAATAACATCTCTGCATCAAAGGACTAGACATAAATCAAAAGAAAATGCACAAAAGTAGAGCTACAGAATAGGTTTAGGGAGCAAAAACATTTTCAATAAATAGAAAAATAATTAAGAATCATTGAGATAAGACAATTGTGTAAAAGTTGTAGAATGAGAAGTGGTAATGGGAAAACAGGTAAAAACATAGGGAGCACCTGAGTTAGCTACTCCATGAAAGAATTATGAGGGAGAACTGAAATAGAGCTTACACTTGTACACAAAAAAGTAGGCCTCCGTGCAACATTAAAATTATTTCAGAAGAAATGAACCACAGACCATAAAAATTGATTTATTTCACATACAATCACTCATTTCTCAATTTATTATCATAATGGACTAGTTGAATTGTCATAATGAACTAGTTTGTGATTGTTCAGTCTTAGCGATGAGGCAAGATTTCCATCAGATTACTTCTAAGATACGGCCGTCATTGTGTCTATTACATTCCCTACAGATTTACAGGGAGATTAAGTCTACAAAAGCATGATCACCAACCAGGCACATACTAATGTATATCCACATTTATCTTGTCTCTATTAAAACATTTTACTTAAAACTTGGAGAACTAACTCTCTACACTTTTATCCAGTTTGAGCAGTGTCTTACTATCGAGATTAAACATAATAATTGTTTGTGAATGAACTAATAGAAATATTAGGGATATACTGATCAATAACCTTTTACCAGCTACACATGGCAGTTTTTATGTAGACTCTTAGGGATTGCCATGGAGTAATGTATCATATGAAGCCTCTGGAATCATACGGTACCAAGCGCTACATATATAGCAAAAACGAGTTATGTTCATCCAACAGAGCTATAGAAAAAATAACCCCCCTTCATAAACAATACCGTGGCAGATCACTTACCAGGATAGTGCTCATCATCAGAAAGCTCTGCCGACAACCCAGCCTCAGCTCTCGCCCCCACCAGCTCTCTGAAGTATTTTCTCTTGGTTCTCACGTCAATGGAAGCCTGCCACGAGCCAGAGGACTGAGTGTCTCCAGCACCAGCCTGGGAGCCCATGACAGACATCCTGTTGAGGTTCATGGGCATGTCCAGCAGGCGAGGAGGTTTGCTGCCTGGACCAAGGGTCATGGCCAAGTCTATGTAGTGCTGGCGCCTCACTATGGTCTCTTCCAGTGTCACGCGCAGGTAGTCTGAGTATTGATACCTGGTAAAAAAAAAAGGCCTCATTGTGAATTTTGTTGAGCTTATAAGTAGTTGTACTATGGTAATTCCCTATCAATACGATACAGGAAAAACTCTTAATTAAACACAAATTTCTCTTAAACTGTTTTCCCTATTTTGAACAATCGGTAATTAAGTATGAGTTTGATTGTGGGAGGATAAGCTGATTTGTGAAAATATGGTTGATAACTAAGAAGCAAAAATTAAAAATTGAATAATCTCTCATAGGGACAAGAAAAGGTTGATGGTATCAAGAGTGCGTCTTGGCATTTGTAACTTTAGTCCACACATAGCCATGTGTATGGTGGTCAGATTCTCTTCAAGTGATGCACGCATCACAAAGGACAAAACTGGCAAATGACACACCTAGAGGTTTTCTACCAATTTTTTGTTATGAGAGTTACATGCATTTCTTGCATGAGAGAAACTCTAATAGCAAACCAGAAATTCTATGAAAAGTTTGGGAGAAGATTTTAGCAAATAAAGTGTGTATCTTGAACACTTTTAAACTCAGTTCAATTTCAATGCAATTATGAAAAAGTATTCAATACTATATTTAATAAGGGTACTAAAAGCACAGTAATCATCAATTTAAGCCTATTTTTATTGCCCATGAATACCAAGCCAATGTTTGTAAGAAATTTCTTACACACCATCCAGAGGTAATAGCCTTATTTTATTGCACACAAAGTTAACAAAATGCTGCAAAAGCCATAGAAACCAGTTGTATATCAGCAAATTCAAAACTTATTCACAGCCTGTGTAATTTTCAGTGGTGATCTTGCCTGCAACTAAAGCACAACACAGGAGGAAACTCAGAGTTACTGATCTGATTTTAACTGTCACAAGCTTGCTTTGGATATTGAGCAGATTGAAAAATCCTCTGCATAAGGCTAGTTGCACTTAATGTGGGCCAACAAATGAAGAAGATGAAGGAGAATTAAGGCTTACTCAAAGCCTGGTCATTCAAAGCTTGTTCAACAATGCATTACTGATTGCATATATTGATTTTATTTCTATTCTACAAGCTTAGAGAATAGTAAATCAGAGGACCCAGTATTTCAATTATATGGAATTTTTGCCCAAATACTGCTAAATATAGTTTTTAAAATTTTCTTAAAATAACTTGAACAAAATAATACCAGTAGAAATATGGTTTCTGAATTCTAAAAAAATAATTATTTCCAATGCTGAACAGCTGGATTGCTGGCAAACAGCTGCTAGCACATTTACACTACTGATTCAGTTAATTCAGAAAAAATATCCTTAAAATGAACATCAAAGAGTGTGCCAGATATCTTAATATTAAGATCACACACAAAAAATTCTTTGCTTCTACTTGAAAATAGCCATCAAATAAGTATTGCAAAATAGTCACATTTGAAATAGATGAATTACAAATACAAACTAAACTTGAAGATTAATTAATCATAGTTCTTTTTATATGGATATTGGAATCTATTAGGATGGTCAACTGAGTAGCACTAAAAAGAAAGAACAGAATTCATACCTCCAGATTTTTCTATTGATAGCTTCCTTCCTGCGACGTTGCCTTGCTATGCTGGGGTTGAAGTATCCAGACTGCAGGAGCCGATGGAATTGCCTGAGGGGTGTGCCATACCTGAAGTTGACATCCATGAAGAACATCTCAAGTGTGCGTGTCTTCTCTTCCAGGTCATTTTCAGGAAATGTAGGGAGGTAGTTCTGGCCCACAGAAATGAAAATATTATAGAAAATTTATACTAACTCAATAAAATTATTCAAACAATATGGAGCACAGAAAGATGATATATTATCAATTAAATATACAAGATATAGCTCTGAACATTAATACAATCATCTTGACCAACCGAGGTTGAACAGTTATACATTCAAATCATTTCAATTGGATGCTTTTATATGTGAACAGTATGTTCCTCAACCCTATGAATGTTATGAGAATAAAATTTTGACATCCAATGTCATTTACATAAAATAAAACCTGAAGCCAACTTTATCAAACATAGTTTTACAAATACTAATAGCAACGCAAGCTACAATGTACCATTAACTCCTCTCTGTTTTCTTCTGTAAGGCAATTATTCCAAGTCTCTGGAGAAATTATTTCTGCCAAGAGTGAGAAGTCCCAGCAGACATCTCTGGGCAGCTGCAGCCGCACTCCGCAACACTCGACTTCCTCCAACTCCATCATCGATAGAGCTGCTCTTCACACAGCTGTACAAAGAAATACAATGCACTACTCACATCTTACAATACAATGAGATACATAAACAACTATTGTAAGCAATAATTTGTTTAAATAACCTGGTTTATATATAAGTCACAACATTGCCTTGAACCAAACTTTAACATAAAAAATATTTGTAATACAAAAATACAAATTTTTATTCATGTACAATAGTCCCTCAAGACCAAAATCATAGTAAGATATAAACTAGGCACTCATATTCAAATGGGTTATATATCACAGATTTACTAATGGACCTATTCATAATCAACCCTTCTCAATTTTTATTAGTTAGTCTTGTTAACATAACTTCCTTTTTTTCAAAGTAAAGCATTTTGAAAAAAGGAAGTTATGTCGCTGCACCATGTATTACCAGGTGTTTATATGACAAAAAACATTAAAGTTGTTTTGTTTGTTATCATCTCATAACAGTGTATACCTACCATATTATATTTTAAAACCATTGTACATAATTTCAAATTCTTATTTTATCTAGATAAAGTTTTCAATTATACTTATCATTGCTTCAAAATTATTGTGATTTATACTGCTGTTTTACCAGTATGCAGTATGAAACTTTTATATTCACAATTTTATCAATAAATGAATTTTTAATTTTAAAACTGTTCTTCCTGTCTACAAGCTACATTCAGAATAATAATGATTAAGCATTTTCTACATAAAAATTAAAAATGACACATACTTAGCATGTTTATAGAAGCTTTTTACCCAAAAATTCTCAACACTGAGAAGAGAAACCTGTGACACTAATATCTAACAAACAAGCTTGTTGAGATTATTCTATAAATAGAGAATGTTATATGTGTTTTATTTTAGCTCCTGCATTATTAGCACACTACTATGCACAAGCATTTGTCTCGTCTGGATTATCCTTGCTCTTATATACATATTTTTAATGTCTTTGTGAAGTGAAAAGATAATATTTTTGCAATATCAACAAATGTATTTGAACCACCTAAGGACTTTTATTAAAAGGGACTTAAAAATGCAATGTTAATGCATATATCATGTATCAACTTAATTGCAATAAATAACTCTTTCTTTCTTTCATAATCCTTTTTCAATTAAAACATTTCTTTTTTGCAATTACAAGAGTCTGGGATGTAACTAGCACAACATAAATGGAAGAATAAGACTACAAATCCCCTATACATAATGAAATTAGCAACTACAGCACATATATTCTTCAGGAAAAAAGTTCAAAACTTTTAAAAAGCATTACATAATAGAAATTATGTTCAAAAAATAAAAAATGATATACAAGATTTCAGAGAACCATGTGTACCTCTCTGTCATGAATGATAAAGCTTCTATAACTATTTAATAACTGCTAGCCAACTTTTCAAAGTAAGATAATTTTATCTATGTTTTTACCATTGCTTGTCAAGATATATTTTGAGCACTTAAAAATTACAAAAAGTTTGGCATACTCTTCCATTTTTCATATAACTAATCAGGATACAAAAATTTTAACCATCAATATACGAATGCATATAAGTAAGCCAGTGTAGTACATACAGTAGTAAGTTCTTGCAACTAGATTGCGATGCTCAAACAACCTTTATTAACATGAATGTTTATGCTTAAAATTTTGCTCAAATTCATATGGAGAAAACTTTGATAGATGTTGCTTTCAATATTCTATGATTCTAATGTTAAGAATAAAAAATTAGAGCTCCCTAAAAAATTTATGGAAGTGAGGCAATTAGTTTCCATTTAGTGTTTACCTGATGGAAGTACAACTTCATGCTCATCAGGAATTAATTAATGCATCATCACTTGATCATAAGCAAAAAAAGCTTTGTGAGTTAGACACCATTTGTGTTGGACCATATAGCTCAAACCTTGTGCATTAAGCCCTGACTTCTAAGATGAAAAGAGAACCAGCATAAAAAAGAACATCTTTAACCATGTACACTTTGGAATACAAAGATCCCATCTACAGTACTGAAATAGATTAAAAGTTCAAGTTAAAATAGACATACTAAAACAAAGATTCATACATTTGTCTCTGTAGCCTAAAAAATGATTCTATAAATTTTGGAGACCTTGCTTATTATTTGTTTTAGTGTTCAAAAATTAGTAGTTATGAATGGATGGTTGAAATTTAACAGTGGTTCCAAACTGCCAACTGACAAAAAGCAAATGAAAATTTAGCATAATTGATTACTAGTTCATTTAAATTGCATCACTGATTTGTTTTTTAATGTTTTTTTGGGTAAATTTATACTGATTTGTTTTTTAATGTTTCTTTTGAGTAAATTTCACAAGTTTTACTTGATGACCTTTTGGTAGTAATTCAAAAGTTCAACATTTAGGTAGGAATATTTCATCAATAAAAACAACACAAGGCAATACTGCATCAGTGAAAACAACACTTACAAAGTAAGAACTTGTAATTTTTTCATTAACAAAATACATATATTTTTAAGGGATACATCAATAGTAATCGTATATACATATACAGATGAAATATTATGAGCTTGTGTTCCAAGAAATTGAATCTATGTCAATCTGCAAAGACATTTCTTACAAAAAGATTTCTATAAAAGATTAAGAAGAGAGAGATTTAACCAAGAAAACTAAAATTTTACCCTCAGCTATTAGACTTTTTTGTTGTTCTCTCAATCACAAAAGTGAAATTCTCTTCATTAACTTACAGAACAATGAATTAGCACAGGAATTTACCCAGAAGTTGTGCTCAACTGCACAAATGCATTGACTTTCAAAGCTCTACACAAGTTCATTAGTCAATATGAATGACAATAAATCTAAAATAAACATGATAAAGATGCTCCAATTGTGGCTATTAAGTTCACAAATTAAGCTAACTGCTTTCTATTATTTCCTTGAATGAAAAGGCATACAAATTTTTTGCTGAAATCACATAATATTCTTCAAACTCTAAATCTTAATTCTTTGCAAGACAATAGTACCTTAACACAAGCTATAAAATGAGGCATAAATTTTAATTATTCTACTAAAATATTCTATTCTTAGACAAAAAATCTTTGCATGTACATAATTAGTTCTATTACATTGTCTACTTATATTTTGAAAGTTGTTTCCAGTGTTTTATTACTTAGTGTGACTAAATGGAAGAGAAATTTAGACTTGAGAGTTGAAAAGAAGTTTGGTGACATTGGTATTTTTTATATTTATTTGCACCATACCTACAATGTCAATCCTACTTTTCTATCAGAAACACTTCAGTAAAAATAACAGAATAGTTTGAAAAAATTGAATTGAGAATCATTTTAATCCAGAGCAGACGAGTTAAATACACATGGGCTAAGCTACTGAAGTTGTTGCTTCAGATTTTTCACTATCCCATGGAAATACTATAAAATGTTCAATAACATCTCGTATATAAACTCCAATTATAGATGAGAATAGTAAGAATAAATTCTCCTAGCAATTCTCTTCAGGTTATTCGAGTAGATATTATATATTCCTATCCAAACTACAAATATTTGTTGAATTTTACATATATTGCAGGTAAATACTTCAACAAGGTTGTAATATGTTTGAATAAAACTCATTTTTCATACCTTTGAAGCAATGACGACGAAGAGATCGTATTACCGACAATATTCGTCGAGTTCGGAACATAACTTCAATTTTCTCAAGATATTCGACTCAGCAAGCACGACGGCCATGCAGCCATTTTCGCGGACAGTATCATGACTTTAATGTTACACTTTTATACATTTAATTGTGATAAATACTTAGAAAAAGTAGCAATTTATCGATGTGATCAAATTATGAATGTTAATTACACAATTTATTTTCTCATAATGCAACTTAAGTATTATTGGAATTATTATTAAATTTTAAGAGACTTTACTTTACTGTAACAATAGTTCAATTTCATTAAGTCTCTCTCAGAGGTTTTTACGTGATCCAGCTAAAATCGTAGATGTGTGGTGCCGCTTAAATATCGCACTGATTTTAATATGAGCTTGGAGATAACTAGAAAAATGTAATTAATTTTAGGAATATTTTACACTTAATTTTATGCTGATTTCACGCCGTCAGTGAATAGAAATTAAAATTTAAATAGAGACGTCAGGGATAAATTTGAATAGTAATCATCGCTCAGAGAGACCCCTCTTAACCCTTTACTGCCTGAATTATTTTCTTTATCGAAAAAAAAAATTTTGAGTTCATTTTCAGGTACTATGGCCTGCTGATTGATAGTGTCAACAATGATTTTGAACAAA
>VCRD01000101.1:335508-348366 GCA_006783055.1 Trinorchestia longiramus
CAGTTATTTTTGTGTGACGAATTAGTCACAGTCGTCCGTAAAGGGTTAATGACGCAGGCGTGCCCTCGCGAGGATTCATTTTTTCTTTCCGACGTCGTGGTGTATACACTGTATCCTTCCCTCTCGTGCTAGATTCTATCTGACGGGTCTCTGTCATTGATTTCTACTCTGGTCTTCTAAGTAACACTCACAAGTCTTAACGTGAAATTTGATGTTCGATCTGACTCTGATGTTCATGAATAAAACTCAAATCTATGAAGACGATCTTATCTCTGCCCTCAGAGTATCCCTATAACTACCACCAAAAATAATTCCCGTGCGTTAAAGTGGTGACCCCAGAGTGATCCACTTTAGAGCTTAGTTGTATACTTTTCATGAGATAAAGAACTAATTTTCTGTTAGTATACTTATTACTCTGATATTAGAGCATATTTTTCCTGCTTGCGACGCGGGGGATCAGACTGACCATCCCTCAGCAAAATACTCGAGTGTAACCTACGAGTCTCGACCTCAAGTCGTATAACAGACGGCCGGGAACGGTCTATTGGAGCTACATTATCAATTTTAAAATATTAGCATCAAGGATTGAAAAACCGATGGCAATAAAAAAGCTCACGTTTTTACGATGCACGAGTCGGACATCACTCCAGGATCTGTGAACTTCATAACCTGAACAATGGTAAGGCATGATGACAGCAGTGGCAAGTCTCTTTCCGAGTATTAATAAGCTGGTATCCAAAAGAACACTGACAATAATTATTATCCTCTGAAAATCGTCTTGAAAGTGGACTCCAGTGGTACAACCACGTCGATTCTTAGAAGTCCGACTACTGAATCGTAAAATGATCTAATACCTAACCTATGTATTAATGACCTACTACAACGATTCTTACTCACATTTCAAGTGCGGGAAGTATTACCATGTAGAAGATAAGCGCAAATCTGTAAGGACATCAGTATCACCAAGTCCGGACGAAACGAGAACACAAACAGACTGGAGTTGGGTCCCCTAATTTGAATAACGCACCAATCGTGCCAAGTAATTATTATTGATCTTTGTTGATAATGCTTAGTAGCATAAAATTCAGAGCAACATAAGTTCGCTTTATCATGGAAGTCAGATTTATAGATTACATTTGAAGTCAACGTTCACGAACGAAGGTGACATCAGGCGTCTTCCAAATGCCTATTTTCACTCTCCCAGCCTGCGTTTCCAAACTTAATTATCATACACGATTGCTACTGGAAAGACAAGCATAAACCTCAACTCAGTCTCAGAGAAATTCAGATAATCCTGTTTCACTACTGACAAATCTCCTCAAATACATTTACCATTTCAGCAAAATCAAAAGATCACAGCGAAAACAAAAATCGCTTACGTTTTCAGGTCACTTCAGAAATAACTTGCGTTACTGTCATTCGTGGGGCCCGTTTGGGATAAACGTCTCAGTGGTACTTGCAAGGCATAAATTTCAGGGCAAAACTTTCATTCTTTCGAGTATCAAGGATACCAGCTTATCGAGTTTAATACTCGCGACTGCAAGCATAAAGCATTACATATTCATCTGTTCAGTTTGTTCCCTGCCTTGCTGCAAGTGTTTTTGGGGCAAGACTTACATCATCTTATGTTCTGACCTTTAACTCAGCAGCATAACGTCTCCCAAAATACCTTGAAGGAGACAAACAATGAAATAATTACAGTAATTTTTATTTAAAATATGAGCCACGCAAGCTTAAATAACAGGCACAACACAGAACAGCTGCTACCGCTTGATGCACCTCGATACCTGACTACACGTTTACACGTTTTTCAGCTGCAGAAAACAAATTCGACCTTAGAAACATACATAATAATCTCGCTCCATTCATAACCGGCCGGGAGATCAAATAAAGAGGCGCAACACGCCGGCCAAGTTGTGATGGCTTACACCAGAGCGCAGAAAGATGACTCAAACCTAATGGTGTGACACAGAAATTCAGTAGCATTTCTAAGGTTAGGATTGACTAACAATAACTTTGCTTCATGAATTTTAACTTTCACGTGCACGGAAGCTCTATTATACCTCGCACTACCTGCATAAATAAAGTGATCAGAGTGAATGGTGCCGCCAGAAATCGTCAAATTCTCCATACATTTTCTATGTCTAATGCACTGTACACCTGTGGTTCATCTATGCTCTTTTCGGCGTAAAGAACCTCTGAAATTAGGACGGTAAAAATTGATGAGTATTACAAGAGAATTAGCGAGTAAAATGTCAGGCAGATTTTATTGCAAATTTTAATTCGTGCCATTAGCAAGCTCATTTTTTTTGGTCTGAGTACACATGACGTGATATTTCACACAGAATTTCTATATTAAATATCACGGAAAAATTGAATATAGTATTTTCAATCGCAGTTGACCTACGTAGTGAGTTGATTCATAACAATCCACTGAGTAGTGTTAGATTTATGGGCAAGTAAACTTTAGAATTCAAGTTTTTTCCAGTATGTTTGAAGGTAGAACTTACATCCAAGACAGTAAAAGAGAACGCAGATCAACCCTATGTAATAAAAGCCGTAGTGTATTTATGTGCACACACATGATTTCTACACAATACGTGATATTTTTCGCTATTAGCCTTCTTCCCCTTCAACATGGAAACTCCCTTGACTGACAAATGAACGAGAAGGCAAAGAAGAAGCTTATCTCAATAAAATGCAGTCCGATAAAAAAAGAACATGGATTTTTTCACTAACAGGCTTTCTAGTTTAGAAAAAAGGTCCAAGGAATGAAATTGACGAAGGAATCGAAGGAAAATGGATGCTGGCTAGCCCATGATGACTTGTTTAGGAAATAATAAACCAGTTGAAATAGAAGTAAGGATTATGCATTCCTTCAGCGACTTGAATTTCATCAATACACCTCGACACACTTGTCACAAGATCATGTACGGGGAATAGTTCCAGCGCAGCGCAAATATTAAAGGGCTGACGCATAGAAGTAGGCTAAAAGCATAAAATTTTAAAGATCCGACGAACATATATAGTTCAGCTGATACCATAGAGGTAAAGAGTCTCAAATGAAAAAAAAACATAAAACTCCAAATATACAATACATTTATGCGTAACAATATCTAATTAAGTTAGAGATGAAATTTTACGAACTTAAAATCCAATAAAATCGGCAATACAGCCTTAAAGATTTACCATCAGTTTAAAAACACAGCCAATAATAATTTATTCTAAGATTAACGCGTATAGAGTGTTTAAAATAGTAATCCACTTAGTCTTTGAAAGATTTGTAGAGTATTGAATAAAATTATTCGAAAACTTTCGCAGAGAATGCCCAATTGATAAAGTGGTCAATTATATTGACAGAACGCGTTCTCTAGCTACCATAGCGATTAGTTACTCTAGTCAATAATATTACTTAAACACGCTTATTGCACAACGGAAATATACCTAAAACTGGAGTATGCAAGCTATATTGCTAGCTACAGACAGAACATGGATATCACACTACTAGCAAAATAAGCTTTAAGATATCACCAGATAAGATATTCTCAAAACATTCTCGCTAAAAGACAGGCTACACTTTCGTATCAAGACTCTGGTCGCTGTATCAAATATACTACCAGGACGCATCCATACAGCAACAGAATTTTGGACCCTGAAATTTGAATGCTACTTCTTCAGGCACTATCGGCCTATAACACTCACGAAACATGGCATATCTTAGTAAGATTCAAAGGTCCCTCACTAAAAGCGCGGATAATAACTTTAAATACGTAAAAAAAATTGTCTGGAGAAAATTTTTTCCCGTTAACACGAACACCGAAGTTATCGAAGAGCGGTTTAGTGAAAGCACTAGGCATATGAAGGATTTGAGAATGAAGCACTTCGCAAGCACATCCCAAAGTACTAGGGTCTGAATTGAACTGCTTTCACCAGGTACGCGTTTGGGGTCCAGTTTCTCTACAGCACAGGCGACGGAGGTGGTCGTGTAGCGAGGTGTGTAAAGCTAATTTTCTCATGGCTTCATGCTACAATTTGTTAACTTTTCAGAGAAATTGCTAGATGTATAAAAAGCTTCCGTAAAAATCTCAAAAGAATCCGGCGCGGTGTCGCAAGATTCAATCTCGACGCTTGAACACCTACACACCCCGCTAATCACCATACGCGACTCAAATCAGCGAAGTTACTTGCTGTCCACAATAAAATGGTCACCGCTGTGCACGTTGAACGTGTACAGCTGCTTTGTGTTGATTTTGATCTCCTCTGGAGCATAGGCAGGGCCTCCTTCGAAGCCGCGGTCCTCATAGAACAGCCTCATCTTGTTCGCAGGGAGGCCCAGCTGTGGCGCAATAATAGGACATCTTTGAACGACATTCACAATCTATTTGTTTTACTTATTCTACGTATGCACTACCCGTGTTTTTATGTAGCCACTGCAGATATGGTTATTTGCTATATAACGATGAAGTGAGCGTTACTTTCATGCTTATACATTTGTTTGGTTACACATAAATTCTCTCTTTCTCTCTTCCTTTATAGATTGAATGAACAAATTGATATAAATTTCGTCAAATCGACTACTAAGGATTGGGCAAACTACTGCTCATGAAATAAACATGACACTAACACTAGGCTTTTAACTCGATTAAATTCGTGTGATGACAATGTCGCCCAAAAGACAGCACCGTTTTAGGCTCTTCCTAAAAAAGAACTGTAATTTAGTCAATTTTGACTTGACTTCCACCACAAGGTGTCCCAAGTCTCTCCAAGTACGTAATTCGCGTGACATTGCAAGGCCCCCCAAGTGCTAGGAAAACGTGAAAGCGTTCAGGACAACGACCACAGTGAGGAGTACTGTGTCTAACTGAACCTGTATCGAGCATTGAGCGGTGAGCTAATGTTGGAAATTACTTAACCCCAACTCCCCATTGTGCCATATCAGATACATCAGATTTAAATTAAAATTAAGTGAACTACAGCAACGAGCAGAGTAAAAACTATACCTAGACTCGCTCTTTACACGTTCAGGTGTCGTTTCATAGCTGTATGGTTTAGCAGAAGGTGTGCATTACTCTGTCACAGCGCTACAAGGCTCAAGGCTCAGTCAACTAAATTAATTTGGGCCGTTAAGGGTTAATTAAGGCAATTAGGTAAAATTTTGTGTTCATTACATAAAACAAAGTTGAAGTGAGAGTACCTTCTGCAAGCACAGTACTCTCAAGGAGATATTTGAGAAATGCAAGTCTATTTCATAGGTATAAAGCGTAGCGGACACTCGCTCAACAAAATCATCGGGGTACTGTATTTACCTGGACTCCAGCATTATCTCGGTACTGAATACTAGAAAATAGTATCGAAATGAGCACGATGTTCCATTTTAAAGTTTAAAATGCACAAACAAATCTCAAGAGTTCTTCCCCGAAATAAATGCAGCACGAGACATGAAAATAACGGATGCCAAATACAAAAGTTTGGACACACTCACTTGAGGTTCGAGCATCTTCTTCACATCAAGCACTCTGAGGTAAACATTGAACGTGTAGGGCAGCTCTTTGTCCTCGAAGAGGACCTTTACATGAACCTCCTTGGTGGGCTTCAGGCTGATATCCACCAATGGGGACAGTTCACCGTGCAGAGCCACCAACTCGTAATATCTGGAGATTTTAACCACATTAGAAAACAACTACGAGAATTGAGATCAGTGACACAAACCGCAACCCCGTTTAAAAATACGCAAGACATGGCTTGAGAACTCCTAAAGAGATGAGACGTAGAAAAGCACTGTATAAAATGAAGGGAAACTCGCTCTAGCAGACGCAAGAGAGGTCTCTAGAATGACGTGGTGCAGCACTGAGTAGAATAGAATAGAATGAGGCTATAGGAACGAACCTTCTGGCCCATTCTTGGGTCGGATAATTACTTCGATAGTTATTCGGTCGTTTACCCAAGTCCCATGCCGTATTTCTAGCCGCGTCAACCATGTCGGCAGCGGGATTCGAACCCGGGTCTTCCCGCACGAAAGCAGATTCGCTCACCAGTCGACCAAGCTGGTGATATAGTAGGGGGCTTGGGTCTCCAATCTCTCTCAAGAAGCAAGGGTACAAAGATGAAAATCACTAAGCACGAATACACAAGAAATAGCTGATGTGCCTTGAAGTAAAAGTTAGCCTTTTGTCAACTGACGGTAACGAGACAGCAACGACAATTTTGCCTGTTGCAAACACAATGGTAATTATAGGTGATGTGGGTAGCTGAAGGGTTGACTGGCGGTTCTCTCACACAGTACGAGGCGAAGTGCATCACTGGTGATGTGTTGAGCGGTTACGTGATTATTGACTCGGTTTATTAACCGATTATTGAATCGGTTTTCCAAATTCGAATTTTATGGTCGAAAACAGACTTGTACGAGTACAGAAACGTTCGAATACCGAGGTTCCACTGTAATGTGGTTCCAGAGAGCTGACACAGTGGTTAGGACTTACAAAAAAATGCCGTTTTCTCAGAGGATTTAGTGAGCTTTTGGTGTAATTAAGGAAGCAGTACGTAAGCGAAACCGATGAGGCATTATTTATCTTGTAGCAATACTGGCTTGTGAAATTAATTGGATCAAAATTTAATTCATAAAATACCTGTTTATATCCTACTCAATCATTGAGAATACATCCATGCCTTCGGAGGTGGAGAAACCTTATGTTTCTCCACCAGTTATGAGAAACCGAGGTTCCACATAACTGTCGCCTATGTTTTGAAGGGTGGCCTCACCGGTCAGGCTTGCGGTCCTGTTGCAGGTAGTGGCGGATGAAGCGACGCTCAGCATCTTCTCGCTCCTTGGCGCTGATGAGAGCCCCACCGTTGAGACGTTTGATGCGCCACACAGCAGCGATGGTAAGCGCCCGTCTCTCGCCGTCGCTGTAGCACTGCCAGCAGCACCAGCACAGTGTTTTGCATTATTATTATCATTAAAATTATACTACTAGTTTAACAGTGCTATACAACGGGCTTAATACGGCATGCTGCACTATTATACCACGTAGCAATTCATACTAGAAGAACTACACGCGTCAATTCACGTACTCTGGAATCGGAAATGAACACAACTTGAAATACACAGCATGGTCTCACCGCATCTTGTTCGACTTTTCGTGGTTTGGTTAACACCCTTAGTCCTTCTAGTGTTAAGCATTATTAGTAGTAATAAAATTTTGCTAGCGCTTCAGTTGCTTAGGCTACGTATATAGCGTCGAATGTGTCACAATTGAGGAGTAAAACCCATTACTCGGCTGAATGCCGTGTAGGTGTTGTCGGTTAACCGAGTACATGTGTTTGCCCTCCTATTTGAAGATCAGCCCATCCCTTATATCTCCACAAAGATAACGTAATACATGATCATTACTAGAATTCTGGTTCAGTGTAGCAGTCAAGAACAATATCTGTGTAGCTAGCATAACATTTGAAAATATGACTAATTATTGTTAATGGTGTTAGTGCTATGTCGCATAACTTTACATCCGAACTGAGCAAGGTGAAATTCATCGTGTTGGATGCAACAGTGAGCTTCATTAAATGAGGCCTTTGGAATTATACAGGACCAAGCGCCATATAAATAGTGAAAACGAGTTATGTATACCACTGTCATCCCCAAACCTTTCTCTGTCTGGAGAGTGAGTTGCACGTACAGAAAGATGGTCGAAAAATGGTTGAAAATCAACGTAAATCGAGGTGACACACACCACTACGCCTCACTGCTTGGTTCTTACTTGTCGCATAAAAATCATTAAGCTCTTAAAAAGCGGTGCTTGGTACCGTATGTTTCTAAGAACCTTAAATACACCAATGGTACAATGGTTGAATGTGTACCTTTCAGGGAAAAATTAATGGAGATTAGCTCGCGTAATGCCACATCAAGATAAAATGAGCTGTGAAATACAGGAAGAAAAAAGTCATAACATCCTTGGATCGGTGGAGGAAGAAATATTCAACCTCAGTTTTTGGGGAGTAACGAATAACAGAATTTTGACGAAAAAAACTAGGTTTCCGAAAGGAGTGAAGCCAAAACCTTACCTCATAGAGAGGACAGCTGCAAAGCCTGAGCTCGGAGAGTTGAGGGAAGAAATTAATGTTGTAGACGGTAGACCACTCAGCCACCTTGGTGGCATTCAGGCTTAGATATTTGAGGTTGGGAAAGGCGTCTGAGTAGCGCCCTCTCTCTGGCAGCTCTGCTATGGGACACTCGGCCAGAACAAGCGCTTCCAGTCTCGGAAAGACTTCACCCAAAACTTCGATCTGCACCAACACGTGAATATAGGATTAATAGGCTTTCTCGTAACAGTAAAAAGACTACGTGCAAACACTCAATTTTTCTGACACAGAAATTCCTGTAATTGACAGACCAAGAAATGCGAAAACTAAATATCATGAACACGTAACACATCACGATAATAAGTTTAGAATTATTACAAATAAAAGACCAGTACCTCTCGAAAATACTAATGGTAAACACACCTGGCTCCAATCTTGGGTTGGATTATTGTTAAAGTGGACGCGGGAGACTGTAGAGAACTTGTAGTTGCTCTTCTTCAGTTTTGTGTAGTCGTTCATGCAAACATGAAGCTCCTCCAGCCTGCAAAAATAGGCTCATCACACTCTCGTAATATCAGCTTCAACGAGATACATAACATCAATGAAGAAAAGAAACTCAAAATTCATGAATAACCTAAGCTATTCATTGACAAAAAGTCATTGATGAGACTCATTCGTTGCAAGAACATTCTCAGGTTCAAAAATCAAATTTTTAGACATTTGCGCGACAAGAAACATTCATTTGAGAACAATATTACGCATTGGGCAGGCTTAGTGGTTCACTCCGTCACTCAGAGGTATAGCAATAACAGTAACATAATAAACTAATTTCAAAAGAGTAATAGGATAGGAACCTTAGAGGATGACATTCATAGGGTTGGTTACTTGTCCGTTGACAATACAAATGAGGCTAGGAAAGATGAAGCCAAACAAGGAAGCTTTATGGAATAAAACATAAATCTGTAGACTCTGATAACCAATTTTTGGTCTCGTGAGGTACTGGTGATTAAAGGCATAACGGAGACGGAGACATATAAATCCTCAGGTTCTAATGAACGATTAGAGCCTGATTAGAACGACATCAGGGTCTACAGTGAGACGAAGCACGACGAGACCATTGCTCCTTGGGGAACGTAGACCAAGATGAAGACGAAGACGACGCGCGGTGCATGTTATTACACAATAGAAAAGACAATTTGTCAATACAGACAATGATGGAGAATGCATACTGGTAGGATACGCGATGAAAAATATGAACTTTATTCACTATCATGACAGAAGTTCTTCAGAAAATCAAAAGACAAGAGAAACTTTTTCACTGTAAGAAAATTTTCTACGTTTAAAAATCAGATTGTTAGAAATTAATGATAAAGTATACTATGTCCAGAGAAGCAGGTGATGATAGGGAAGACCCTTCAGTGATAATTAAAAGTATGGATGATTAATTGAAAAAGATATTTTGTAGAAGGTACTCTAGTCATCCACTTTATAAAGCTGCAATAATTGATTAAAAAATAATTGTTTTAAAACTCGAGCCCTTGCTGGGCAGCGCACAAGCCGGTGCCACACCGGAAATTTTTGTTTTGTATGATAGTTTGAATCATCGTCAGTAAATTTGGTGGGCAGAGGTAAAGGACAAGAACCTCTTTCATTTGGAAAAATCAAGCAGTGTTCCTCTCTGCCAATAGAACCATAGCCGCCTGAGCGTATATAAGAAAAACAATAAATGTAGCTCGTCAAGAGCAGATCCTCTTGATCAGGTCATTTTTATTTCAAGATCGTGATAGCTCATAAGAGGATATTATTACTGCTTGAGCGTGATCACTGTTGCCGTGCTTAGTGAGAAGGCAGGCATTGGAAACCAGAAAGGAAAATACACCTTCAAAAAATCAGCATAAAATTCAACAAAAACACATTGAAACCTCCCTCACACCAAATAGAACACAAAAAACACATGAAAACCCCCTAAAACACAAAAAACACTATGCTTTTATTCAATTATAAAGTACTATTTTCGATTATTTGGGTAAAATATTATATTTAAGAAGTTATTTAAAAAACACAACAAACAAAACGTTCCTTTTAATTATTTCTTCAACAACATTACACAGAAAAAGTAAATCATAGACATCAGTATCCATAATTTCCATTTAGGATTTTGCTGATAATTTCAATGAAGTATAAAGAATTTGAATTATGCAAGTTCAAACATGTAAACTAATTATCTACTAAGTTTTGATATAACTTTTACACCACAGGGAAGGAAATGAAGAATCTTTTCCTGACCTAAGATGGCTGAAAATTGTTACAAACTTTTGTGTTTCGTCAGCCCCTGTCTATTTTGCACATTGCTCCAGACAAGAACATAACCAGCAGTGTGCAGTTGCTTGAGTCCAGGCTGGTGGACTGAGTGTCACTTCACTTGCCAGAAGCCTATTTGGAGGGCTCTAGTTCTACCAACCAACCTACCACATTGCTCCACACGAAACCACATGTTAAAAAACATGTTCAGTTGAACTGGAACTTGCTGGGTATGCGCGAAGCTTGGCCTTGAATATACGGAAACCTGTAACCAACTGTATCCTTAAATGCTTTCCTTCTTTTAGTTCACCTAGTTTTTACTATTTTTCAGGTGTTTTAGAGCTTATAAATGAAAAGAAAGATTGATGGGCTCATGACCTGAAATGCATAAGGCCTGTGAGGTCCGACAGGTTTCTTTTGTGAAGCTATTTTTCAGCTGCATTTTCATCTTCTCAATTCAAATTTGTTCCTGATATAGTCTAAAATTTACGGCTTTTTGCCTTCTATGTAAAAAAATTCTTTACAATTGTTTGAAATTTATGAATAACTAAAACAAGTGTACGTAATAACACTAAAACAGGCATGCACTTCTCTGCCATTAAATATTAAGTAATTCTCTTTTCAAGTTTTGATACGGGCTTCATGTACTGCAAACCTTGAAGTACAGTGACACCTGAGCTCCAACGATAGCAATAGATAATATAAGCTACATTTAAACCTTATAAATAACAGGTGGGTTATTTTAAAATCAAAAAAATAAATTCAGGTATATTTTAAGTTTTTTTCAGCCCTGCTTAGTGGTTATTCTACAGAAGAATAGCAAAATTTCTCATTTTAGTAATATTGATTTAAAACGTGCACTAAATTTTAAATAAACATAACAAGGACTTTGATGGAGAGGACATAAACCCAACAACCCGTGTACTAGATTGATACGAGTTATAATATAACAATCGTTTTACTAAATGATTTCATATGCATCGTTTTCGAAAATGGACAGATACTGAAAAATTGTGTTGGAAGTACAACTTGTTGAGCAAGGGTTTCATTTAATAAAAATCAGCCTCAAAATACTGTATTATCACCGCAACTGATATTATGAAGCGGAGATACAAATTAAAACTGAAAACTATAGAAGCGACATTTTATAATACAGGTCCATATACAAACAATTTTTTGCACGACTTCAACTTACAATGCTACAATCCTCATGAAAATTTATCAGATTTTCAAAGTTGTCCCCCGTCAATGCAGCATAAAAAGAGGTGATGTAAGTAATATCACCTGAGGTGGTGCCAGTGGTGAGTGGCGGTATGTTAAGGCAACTGCTACACAGCGCACACACGTCTCTCACACACTCGTCCTAGACACTTAACTGCTTACGCTGCACCAACCTTCCACTCTAAAACGACAGAAGAGACACAGGAATAGTTTGTACAGCGCCGGGATATTAAAGTCTCATGTTATCCTTTTCAGCAATCCATACATAAACCACTTTTTAATTTGATTCGTCCATATGAGTAATACTTTGTAATTTAAATGTTCACACTTACTACGGCACTATGATCTACGAAGCTACGAGAGAAGCCATGAGGCAAACTTCCGCGCGTGTTACCGAGCATAAATGAGGGAACTACAAGGAATGAGATGTCATCAAGCTTCACTCAGGTACACCGTCCTGAAAGAGAAACTTGTCACAAGAACTGAAGAAGTGAAGGTCACTTTTAATGCAAGGCTATTAACATTACTGCCCTATCCAGCGCCACAAACGCAAGGAGGCATGAAGCCTCCTCTATTCCTGCTCCATGACCAGCACATGAAGCTCTACTCACGGCGAGATGAACTCGGCATCTTTCCTAAGGAGTTAGTCCGGGTTCAGGCTAATGCAGCACCGCTTGCTAGCTTCAGCACTGATACTGCATGGAGTGTCTAGGTCAGATGCAAGAAAACTGGGAGATTTCTCTCTCTGGACGAGTTTTCCATATCGGATATGAGGGTTATGCTATGGTATATTACAGAATGCCACTTTTAGCTATATGATAAAAATTAACATACTTCTAGTGTAACTGACATAACTTCCTTGTTTAACTGAAAGAGTGGCAGTTATACTTGGTATTCCGGACAAGTAAGTTTTAACTAATTCTTGATAGGGCAGGTTAGTGGAGGCTACTTGGTGAGACGTGGCAAATATAACTAATTGGAGCATAGAGCAACCTCCTACATAAGCAGTTAAACTCTTCAGGAGCTGGTGTAATTAGATGAGATAGCAGACTTCAAGGCAATTTGGTAAGTTAGATTAATGCTAAACAAACTAACCAATAACCTGTAATACACAAATGAGAGCAGTTTCTGGAATAGAGGTTACAGTACCTGGAAGCATAACAGACTAAAGGGCACAGTACCTAGGGGCATTAAAGAGCAGGGAACACAGTACCTAGGAGCATAACAGAGCAGGAGAAACAGTACCTAGGAGCATAACAG
>VCRD01000101.1:349917-457972 GCA_006783055.1 Trinorchestia longiramus
ATGGGAAGATAGCGTATGCACGGAGAGCAACACTCAATCTTCGTTTACAGAACACTACTATTTTTAGTAACTCGACTCACGTTTGATTACAAAATCCGGGTCACATCGCGTACCATTATAATGCAACACACAACTATTTCAGAACTTGAAGTCTATTAAGAAGTTTTACAATAGCTGTAGTTGAATCTATTAACGGGCAGAGCCACAAATTTACAGCCTTTGTACATGTGTATGTTCACTAAAACAAGCGTGTTCACTTCAAGACCCAGAAGACATCGAATAAGTTGCAACCATACTGCACAAGGTACAAATTTATATTAATTAGTAACATCTTTTACTCTGGCCCAAAGTCTCCAAACATTTGTACGGAAGTTAACTTATATCACGCTAACTTGAACGAAGAATAAGACTCACTCAAAAACATCTAAAAAAACATAACACGCTACCTACAAAAACGACTAATTTTGAAACCATCATGCAAACAGACCAACAAGATATTTCAGTTGAAAGGATGTGTTGATGGTTGCAAAAAATCAAAAAGGGAGTGACTTCACCTCATCCCAGTGTTTGAGCTTGTTTTTGGAGATGTCGAGTTCTTTGACGCCTTCACATCGCTTTTCGACCTCCTGCTCTTCGCCTGCTTCCTCTATCTCACAGTCCGCTAGGATGAGCACGGACGGCAAACGCTGGCGTCCTGAGCGTCGCAGCTGCAATGCGATACAAGACACCTCCGTCACCACTGCATCCTCGTCTCCGTACTTCTGGTCCACGGCCTCCGGCAGGCTGGGCATCGTGAAGGTCCTCCTCCGCCTCCTTCTCCTCCTGGTACCTGGATATTATTTAAGTATTTTAGTACAAGCATTGTGTAGTTGTTTTTCTGGATTCGACCAGCGGCATCACCTTCAAGCAGACGTGAAATCGTTTATATTGTGCTCAATAAAATCTCCTGTTTAGTGATTCCAATCGGGATTCACCTCATCTAAATTCTGAGCCAGTCAGGTTTCCCGAAAAATTTCGAAATAAGACTTTCATTGAAGGAAAATTGCAGATCAGCGCCTATAGTCAAGTAAGACATTTAATGACTCCACACATCGAGTCCTGCCTGTAATTCATTACATCCGAACATTAATATCCAACATTTCCTCCGGTCGGTAACAGTTGGTGCACAGTCGGGAAAACATTCCGGTATTATGTTGCAAAAAATATTCGGAAAATCATTATGTGTCTTTGTTAATTGTACTTTTTTAAAGTTTAATGTATAACGTTTAAAGTATGTGTTTCATTTTTTAGACTTTTTGCACCCTGCACCAACTGTTTCGGGCTAGAGGAAGAAATACTTTTATTCAAAGGAAAGTAAATATTAATGATTATAGAAGTAATCCTAGTAACCAAAGTAAGAAAGATGTAGTACAGAAAATAACATGATTGCTACTGAAGGCCAAGTATGAATATCACGTAGGGTCTCTCGTAAAGCTAGACATAGAATACAATAAGGTAATAGAAACGAGCCGTTTAGCCCATTCTTGGGTTGTTACCCAAGTCCCACACCTTCCAAAGTGAAGGCATCAATCACGCAAGCCAATTCAGTCACGTACACACACTTCAGTCACGCACAGGCTTGCAGCGATGATTGGCTCAGTACTGCTCTACATGTAGGCTCTTCACATAAGTTCAACCTCAAAATAATTCAATTGTCTTGGTCAGTCATAAGCGAGGCTTTGCTCTCTAGTTTCTCTGCACAAATTATTGCATTGATTGACGCATTAAACTTCTCATTAAAGTAGATTTTATATCAGTGAACGGCTTTAATAGATTGTAAACTGCCAGACATATTTAATAAACCCCTAAGCAAAAACCTTCTAAGGGTTTGTATGGTCCACAATTCCCCACTCTGCACCAATAAACTCGTTCGCAAGTGCAAGGGAAATAAAAGTACACGTGAATGACTCAGGATGAAGTTTGTGTACTGCATTCTCTTTCTGAAAAAAGTGAAAGAAGTTTGGAATTTTCGTTGTATTGGTAAAAAGTCAGAAGCAAGTTTTAAATATGAATTTAAAAATGTAGCAAGTCAGTGAGTAGAATAATTTAGTGAATGGTTATAATTATAGTTGCATATACCAAGTGATCATTTCTGGATAAATGTAAGCAATTCTAAAAAAAATTCTCTCCTCGATAAAACAAACACACACAAGAATTCCTATACTAAATAGCACAAACTCCTTTAAGAACACCAAGGGTTCACAATCACATACTCTAAGTTTTAATAATGAATTAATTTTTTAAAATCATCTACTATGTGATAAATAGAAAATGTCCTACTCTGTTGCTGCGAGTAGCACATTTCATTTATTCCTACACTTCAATATAATGAATAAAAGGTTCGTACAAAAGATGTTTATGATAGTAAAAACCCTGTGGAGTATAATAGAGCAGGTCCCCTAATTGGAACAAGTTTAGTACACAACTGCTAAGATTTCCTTCCAAATATAAACCAGTAATAATTAAAATATGTAGAACTTTTGTAGCGGTAGTCCTGCTACAGGGCAATTAACAACACACGTGTAACAAGGACTATAATAAGATTTTGGCCCAAGTTGCGACACTTCTGAGAATGATAAAATGATATATTATCAAATAAAACATCAAGAACCTGGAGAAATAGTCTATCTTGAAACTAAGCGATTTCCATAAACGAACAAAAACTCTTATTTTAACTAACGCCCAGAAAGTAATTAAAAATATTAAAATTATTTTAGAGAACTACAGAACGTTGGTTATGACCATCAAGGCTCACATGTAACTCAGCAGAATTAGACGGAAGGAGTAGTAATCCTTCACTGCATGAATTATTCGAAAAATTCGAAGGTGTCTCGCAACAACTGCGCTTCACCGGCTGATGTGTGTGTAGCAGTGTTGTAATATGGGTTTGATACATGATCAATAGGTTCCTGACGTGGCAAAAGCAGCTACCGTGCCTCAATAATTATTTAATATGATTTTGTACGAAAAAATAGATATACTGTATGCCATATCTGTTATGCCGTGCAGTAGAGGGTTAAATGAGCTCCAAAACATGGAATAAATAAAGTGTTGAAGTCATATTCCTGCTCAGTGGGTGATGTTTTTGCAGAACACGAGGATATCCTGCCTACGCAAACCAGAACGCAGTATCCACAACTTTTTATCTTCGCTAGCAAGCACATTAAAGCATTAATGTTACAACCGTTACAACCGCGGAATATTCCATGGATGCGAACAATCACGTTATGTAAGTGACGACACGGTTGTAAGCTTTTTGATACAGCGAAAGAATAGATACTACTTTCGAAGTTCTTCCGATCAGCCCCACAAAACAATACAAAACACGTATGTTCCGTGCAATAATTCTATAAAAATTAAATCATTTTCGCGCATCGCTATTGCACTCTTCCTCTGCAACGAGTAATTTTAAGCCTGCCTAACATTAACAATAAACTGGCTGCATGGCCACAGCCTTGAGAAGTGGAGAAATGAAGGCTCTGATTGCTTCACGGCGCATCGGAACCAAACTAACCAACAGTCCGCACCGCGCCTCCAAGCGACCGCGCGTTGACCCAACCATCCCTCGCGTACCAGCACGATTTCTGCACACTACGACGTTGTTGCACATGTATCCATCTTCTGGTTGTCAGAGGAGGTGGATACGAAGGGCGTACATTTAACACGTTTCCTGCGATTGCCTAACCGGTGCAAATCTTTGCTTCATACATACAGTCACTAGAAGGCTCTGCGAAATTTACACCTAACCTAAGGGTCCCACCGGAGGGTCACTTCGCAGGAAATGTGTTCAACAATTTACCAACAAAATTAAAACTTAGACAGAAAATTACAATCCGATAAATCAATTCATTTGTATCCTATATGTCTTTGCCAAGACCGGTGGCAACTCACGCTGGCTAAATATTCTCTTAATATTCTCACTAGCAGCACAGAATATTCCATGTAGATAGAACAGAATAAAATATGGCAAGGGGAACCAGTCATTTGTTTATTTCTTGGGTTGCTACCCAAATCCCAAGCCGTCTATAACATAAAAGTGTCAATCACGCACATGCACCTCAATCAAACAAAGACATTTCAGTTACGTGTAAGCACCTTAATCACGCACGAAAATTTTAGTTCCGCACACGCACTGCAATCATACACAAGTCCCAAGAGTTAAGAAGGAGGTAGAATCAGTACTTTATAAAATTGACCTGTTCCTTATCCAATATTTGTCCAGACAATTTTTGCATGTGTTCACAGTGCCAGCAGAAACATTTTCGGGTAGCTGGATCTAGGTTGAAGTAATTTTAACCATAATAGAAATAACCAAGAGCCTGGGATGTCGTCAAGTTTCTTACTATTAGTTTATGACCGTTATTTCTGGTTCGGTCTTTGTCTAAAAGCCCTTCCAGGATAACATCGTGAAAGCCGTTGAGATACTCGTATTTATAGGTCTCGATGAGTTGTCCTCGAAGTCATTTTTGTTCTGAGAGAAGAGTTCAAGATGCAGAAGATGGCTTTCATAGCTACGATTGCGGAGTTCAGGAATCACTTTTGTTGCTTCACGCTGAATTTCTGTGAGATTGTTAATGTTCCATCATAGGGTAGGAGACCACAGTTGCACTGCATATTCTAGATGTGGCCGCACTACCGCTTTATAGAGAAGTAATTGTTTTTTTTTCAACTTATCAAAGTTTCTTGTACTGAAACGAAGAATTCTGCTCGAATTTTTACAAAATTCTTTCTTGCTCATTTCCATGTGACGAGTGGGAGTTCAAAAATTTATTGTTTAACGTCTTTCGCATTCATTCTTCATTAAGTCGAAAAGAAAAACGATACGTAAAAGCATATCGTGCTATACCCCACAAACGGATAATAATTACTGAATTAAAATTATACGGATTATCGCATTGAAATACATCAATCGCGAGAAGGATCAGAAAAATAAAGTTACTATGGAGAGAGCAAGGGCATGAACATTGAAATAAAATCCAACATAATTAGCCAAATCATCTAATTTATGACAAGCAGTCAACAAATTATCACTCTTCACTTCAAAGAAGGAGAAATAAGATTGTGAAATACAACAAAATAGCAATTGTTTTGGCCATCGTAATACAAACGTGTCTTTCTACACAGCAACGAGGGCTTTCTAAGACCATATGACGAAGAAAGAAAGCTAGATCTGGAGTGCAACTGGTGCGAACGATGCGCGACACACTGGACATTCTAACTAAATAAAGGAAGTAAAAAATTAGCTCAAGTTTCACCTTTAAAACGATCTAATGACAACCACCATGTCTCGACTAGGTACAAGAAACAGAAACCAGATGTATTGTGGCAGCAACCAGATGTATTGCGGCTAATAACCAGATATAAACGGCAGCAATATCAGAAAAGCACTAAGAAATGCGTACAGGCAAAACCGTAACAACAAAACGCACACCAAACGTATCACGTGCTGCAAATTACGCCTTAAGCTGCTCATGATTCCTACACATATAACAAGTCGTCAGTGTACAGGTTTTCCAATGTGCAGCAGTGATATCACACACTGCTAAACAAACGAGAACTCCCATTCATAATTCTACTAACTATGTCGATGATTATTTTTATCCCCCTACACAAATAAATGAAATTGATCAGTGAATTACTACAATTTAACACGGCAGGTTCAATTTTCTGAGTTTCCCCCAAAATACGATCAGAGTTCGTGAGGCAAAAAATTGTAATCTCTAACGAAAACAACCCACTGAATCTGTACATTGTGTTCTAATATTGTCAATGACCATGGCGAACGTGACAAGCTTTCAAAAACCCCTGTAGGTACTCTAGCGCCTTATCAGAAAGATAATTTCTTATATGTTCCGTGAAGACCCTGCTGTTGTAGGAATCCAGTACTGAGGGCAATGACCTCTTCCTACACCAACAACCGTGTGAAGGCAACAGTTAAGCGACTTCAGCTACAATGGCCGTAGTAATCCAGACGAACAAGGTTCAAAATCTTCATTGTCAGAGTATACCTGGATCTTTCCTGTAAACAAGAAATCCACTCACGTACAGCACCGCGTTTTCACTAGAAACAATTCTATATGAGCGCATTCAGGCAGTTAATACGCTATCATGCATGTCGTGCACCTGCAGTAGACGGCTGCAACAAAACAAACACGCCAGGTCCCTGGATGACACCCCCTCGAGCTGGCGCTCAGTGGGTCATGCGAGCGACGCAGGGGAGGGATGTGACTGCGACCACAAGGCGTGACAATACAGGGGCCGGGCTCTCGAGCGAGGCGAAAGCGTTCCTTTACGGCAATTATGAAGGAGAAGCAGGAGCACTGGCAGGACGGGGTGATTTTTGAGTTAGAATAACTGAGGAAAACTTACTGTGACTCGTATTTTTCAATAATGAACACTAATTTTAGGATAACAGTCTCTGAAGGGAGAACGGGCGAAAGTCTCGGCTTAGCAAAACGGGGCTGTGCTGACCAGGACACAAGAACATTCAGGAGGAACCACCTGTGAAGTCGAAGGAAAATGGGGCGCCCAAAGTAACGGAGAATGAACTCCCGTGTGAAAAGCACCAAGCGATTTTTGTGACTCAGTTCAGGTATATTCATCACAATTTCTGAAGTATAGTGATTGTGTCCTGGAATGAAATATTTTATTGTTGAAAGAAACGAGTCATATAAGATTTTTCTCACTTGTAACTCAAAAATCACTCTATTTTTTCCTTACACTTCCAGTTAGCAATCACCAATTGTTGAACTGCAAAATACAACAAATTGGAACAGTAAATAGGATTTGAAATTTGTTTATTACGTTGCTGGAACACGGAAGGATTTGGAAGAGAGGCAGTGATGTACAATTAAGGATTCGCCTCATGTTTCACTGTAGGAGATGCCACGCACACGCTCCAGCAGTCCAACACGAACGATCAATGCAGCGTACGTCAACGTGAAAGTTGAGATCAAACTTCCCAGCATCAATGGTAACATAAAATAAAAGTAACATTTCAACTTAAAATGATGAAATAAGAAACAAAACTAAGATAACGCTTTCAATTTCAAACGAAAAAAAAATTGGGCAATCCCTTCTACTTAAAACGCTAAAATAAACTAAGATAACCCCTTCAATTTCATAGGAAAAAATAAAATTAAGACAACCCTTGCCATTTACAACGAAAAAACAAGATAAAAACCAAGACAATCATTCTCTTGGACCGCATTTAAGTGGTGTGTTGTGCAACATGTATTCACGACTGTGTGCTGCTTGCCGAGAAGCTGCTAAAACTCTTCAGAGCGTTCAAAATGAAGGACGATTTTTCAACGGTAATGGAAAATCGTCAATGTAAACGGGAAACAGTTTCCCAACGGTGATCAAAACCGTTCATGTAAACGGAAAACGATTTTCTAGCGGTAATGGAAAACCGTTTCTGCAAACAGAAGACGGTTTTCTAACGGTAAAGGAAAACCGTTTCTGCAAACAGAAGACGGTTTTCTAACGGCAAAGGAAATAAAGGACAATTTTCTCACGGTCACGCAGAAGCATCGAGACAATGCACGGAGGAAATCAGTGACTTCTCAATACTCTGCAATGTCGTAACTGCAATGCCACTATAATGTATCATTATTTCAAATATAGACTACAGAAATGTCGGAACTGCAATGACACTATGATGTGCCATTATTCCAAACGTAGACCACAGAAATCTCGTAACTGCACTGTCATCATAATGTACCATTATTTCAAACGTAGAGCGCAGAAAGAGAAGTAGAACATTTTCATTTTACTGTGTTCGGTGGTGGCTTTGAAAATTTAGTTTAAATGAAGAATATACTTAGCAAGTCATTATTTATAAAGAAGAGCGAGAGTGTTCTGAAATGACATGCAATTCACTCATGGAGGTATAGGGGTTCCTAGCTCCAGTGATGTAACATCTCTACACGAAACCACTGCATAAGCGGAACATGTATTTTACACCCTACCGGAGGCCTACCAAAATCTCCACTACAAGGTGATAGTGTAAGCATTTATACACAAGATCTCCAACACAGGTGATGATGTAACCATTTATACACAAGATCTCCACCAACAAAGGTGATAGTGTAACTATTTATACACAAGATCTCCACAACACAGGTGATAGTGTAACTATTTGTACACACAAGACCTCCACCAACAAAGGTGATGGTGTAACCATTTACACACAAGATCTCCACCAACACAGGTGATGATGTAAGCATTTCTATGCAAGATCTTAAGATCGCTAATACCTACTCACATTTCTAACAGATCAGCGGCCTCAAAATCAAACGAGGCTTCTCCTTGGGATGTGCATCAGAATAGAATAGAATAAGGCAATAGGAACGAGCCGTTTTGCCCATTCTTGGTTCAATACCGAAGTCCCATGCATCACCGTGAGATCGTTACTGTGGCTGCAATGTTTCATCTAGAAATGTAGTATCAACAATCATGCAAGCTCGAATAAGAAGGAACCGTAAGCAGTCTCCGCTTTTTCCAATTCATGAAAGTCCCCTGCAACTGGGCGGAGTAATGACACACTGGTATGAGAAATCCAGTAGAATACCGAATTACTCCCACCAGCACTTGTACTCGGAAGAAGTCATAGTGCCCAACTAGAGAAGTGCAGGGATAAAAAGTACAAGGATAAGAAACTAAAGGGTAAAAAGTACAAGAGTATAAAGCAGAAGGGTAAGAAGTACAGGAATAAGAATTACAAGAACAAAAAGTGCAGAATACAGCAAGTACTGGAAAATAAATTTTGAATTATGACCGTCTATTACACGATGATAGGCTGACTAATGACGGCTCAAGCTACACTCCAATATTTCTCATCCCAGCGACAAATAGCTTGAGATCTGCAGAAGACAAAAAACTATACACATTATGAAGACAAGTAGAAGGAAAGTGCATGCAAATGCAGTACATTTGGAGCACAAAGCACGAATACCAACCTCATCAGGTTGGTCAAGCAGAAAAACAAGCGGATAGTGAAGCATTGAAGCAGAGATACACATCATCAATGCACAACACTTGCACTTTTCCACTACGCCACTTCAAAGAGCGGCAGGCATACAACGCGTGAGATGATACTGAGTATGTACAGCTATGTAGCTCCAGACAGTGGTAGCTTTTGACACATTGGTTAGGCTCGTCTAAACAAGTGGGGAAAATGTAATCACCATCAAATAAAACCATGCGCTGCAGTCGCTGGGTGGGTAGTGATCCTAATTCCTAATCAAGATCGTGGTCATAACCACACGAAACGCCTAGCAAGGAAATTCTGTCAGTAGACTTGAATTTGAGTACTAGGATAAAACACTAATTAAGTTTTCTTGGTAACATGAATAAGTACTGCCATTCTGGTAGTGAGTTTGAATTGGAATAATAGGAATAAATTCGTAGTATGGTGGAGGCGTCCCTGTAAAGTCACGCTAGTGAGCGTCAGTGTGGAAAGTCGAGACCATCAAAAGAAAGAAGGCAGAACTAATCAAACTCGTACAAGGTTAGTGAGCGCCGAGCTCAAGGTTAGCGCAGTGTTTCAGTTCCACGTGACGCAACAATTCGAAAAAAGACAACAACCTTCGTCTATTGATGTGCAAGGTTGAGTTTCTTTGATGATATTGTGCATTTTTTCGACCTCAAAGGAAACTAGAACCTTGCTCAATTTATTTATTTATCGCAGGTTACTCATTAATCCTTCGGGCAGATAGTAGGAATTCAATCATAATAAAATCTTTATTTTTAAAAATTAAGCCTGAAATAGGGAACATTTTTCTCCGCAAGAAATAAGAGTTGCACAAAAGTTTCATATTGATATCAATGTCTAAACACTTCTTGGCGTCTTGATGTAAAACCACGGTCCATTTATTGGAGATGATAGTCAAGGACGTGCATAACATTCAGAAATCATGCCAATAAGCCCGGATTGAAAATGAACAAAAAGGAAGAATGCTGTTCTTAAGTCCTTAGGAAAATTAATTACCTGATGTCAGTAAGTAGCTTTTGGCGAGTTATGGAGTGAATTGCAATTTTTAGATCACCTCAGTTAAAATAATTCGCAAAGCACAGCTGACAGTTGCGGAATACGTTAAATAGTATGGACTTGATTCAAACTGAACACTTTCCTAAACAAATATAACAACCAGAAATCAAATTCACACGCAACATCCACACGGAAGCATTCACGCTGTAGGAATGTTCAGTAGGAAAGGAAATCTATTAGAAAACACCTATGAATTAGCAGCTCGTTGAGTTCCAGGGCCGCAGTTCGTGCTGGCACAGCCTGTAAACAGCAAAGTCTCCAAGACAAGTTCGTTATCACTTTTACGCATGCTACATATAATCTAAATTCCCTACTTTGATGTTGACCATCGACACACGACTTGTACAGTTATGTGCAGGGAGAACTATTGTAGAATTAATTGAAGCATCCAGAAAAGGAATTAAATTTAGGACAACTTTCACGCTGCATACTACGCACAACTTTATAACCTATAGCGCATTCAAAGCTTGGGGACCAGCATCAAATATACTGATGAATTCAGACTGTATGTTGCAGTCTTCTTCCCGTAAGAGTTACAGGAAAACCCTGTATCCGTTTACTTTTCATATATATTGAAACTAAGAGTCAGTTTATACATTTTCTCACCTTCAATGACACCTGTTTTTAGAGATAAAATAAATTTAGTACTTAAAATGGCCAATGAATTGTAATTTAATGAAATTCACAGCTCTTAATAAAACAGGACTTCAAGAAGAACATCATTATAATCCATCACAATTTTAGTGTTATCTCTTCCATAATTAATTTCGTATACAACTTCGATTGATTATGAAAGAAGTTGGAAGGTACAACAAAGGCAATCCGTCTCATGGAGGTGCACACACACACACACACGATGGTCGATGCCTTATTACAAGTGCGCACTCACGAGACAAATACAAACATCACGTGCTACGAATTATCATTGAGTCGTCGCACCCTCTCTCCTCTAAGACACTTCTCGCCACAACACCGTTCAAGAAGTTTATAATTGATATTCCGTGCCACTTAGGAATTTCTCCTCACCACGTAAGCAACACCATAGAAGAAATTCGTAATTAATACTCCGTCAAACTTAGTAATTTCTCCACACCACATAAGCAACACCGTTGAAGAGGTTTATAATTAAAACTCCGTCCCACTAAGCAATTTTTACAACTGGGGCACCTATCACGTCCTCGAGCACGTAGGTGCATTTCGCTTTCGCCAAGTGAAATTCGGTCGCTCAGTTGGCACGACAAACCTGACGGTGGGGCGGCAGCTGCAGCCGTGGCCGTAACGGGAAGTCATCGTCATGACGTCACGGGACGTCATCGTCGTGACCGTAACGGGACGTCATCGTCGTGACCGTAACTGGACGTCATCGTCGTGATGTCACTGGACGTCATCGTCGTGACCGTAACGGGACGTCATCGTCGTGACGTCACTGGACATCACCATCGTCGCCGTAACGGGATGTCATCGTCGTGACGTCACTGGACATCACCATCGTCGCCGTAACGGGACATCACCATCGTCTTGGCCGTAACAGGACGTCATCGTCTTGGCCATAACGGGACGTCACAGCCGTGACGTCAGGGGCTGGTGTGCGCAGCTGCAGGGCGCAGGTCCTTGCATTCCACATGGACCGCAGTGAGGAGAACCTCTTAAAACCCAGTAATATAATTAACACGTTGAGTGCGATTGTCTAGCCGGTGCAAATCTTTACTTTGTACACACAGTCACTAGAAAGCTTTGAAAAAATTACAGAACCTAACCTGAGCGACCCACCGGTGGGTCGTATCGCACTCAACGTGTTAAGGAATTCATTGCTAAAGGATAAGTATCCTTTTTCGATGGTTGTGTTCTTACACAATAGTATTATATGCGTCATAAGCAAATAAATATAAGACGTAGCTTAATTGAGAAGAATATCGAATACAAACAAAACGTATTTTTTGGTTTACAATGATTACTACTAAGTATTTATAATTCATCACTGAACATGAAAGCTGTTCGTAAAGACAAAGAACATAGTGTATCGCTCACATTCTTGATCTGGGTCTTAGTTTTATTTTGGCTCTTTGTGTATTTTCCACTTCCACGTGAAACAATAAAGCCTCGAGTAACTTCACGAAGTTGGAGTTGATACAGCGAGCCTCGGCATCACTAGCAGAACTACAACAAGAAACTACAGCAATAAACGCGCTGTAAAATATCAACTAATGAATGTACTCAATCAAGACGAGCAGAATTCCATCCAATATGCGAGTGGGATTCTTTGAAAATAATATAATTTCTAAAATGCATTTTATTTTGCTTGAGAGGCTGCCAACTCCGTTAATTTAAACTTCTAGGTATTTTGTTTTAGTGACTGCTAATGAATTTTACCCTTTGGATTCATGGCATCAAATGTTTTCATTGCCTGCTGGAAAACTAGACAGCTCAGTTAACTTGTACAGCTCATTCTTGGCACAAACAGTTCGCTTGCTCTAGTTTACTAGACCGCCGTGATCGGCGTCTTCATTCAACTCTTGGCAACTGCCGCAGTAAACCCCCATACTAGACTTCTATCCGTCGACTGTAAACCATTGAAGGAAATTTTTCGCTGTGTTCCTTTAGAAGCATAAATAGTGGAAGGGCATAGTAAAAAAAACTGCATTTCACTCACTACAAGAACGCGATCACACCTATTCAGACGGAGCGCAGTCTGTTTTCATAAGCGTTGATTCTGTGCGGAGAAGCTTTGTTATTAGGTTGTCACAAAAATAATGGCCGATTTCAGAAGCCTTCCAGACCTTCGAGCGGCCATTATTTTTGTAACAACCTAATATGTTGATCTACCACTGTAATACTCAGTCCAGGTAAATACTGTATAAACGGAAGCTCTTGGTTCTTCATTGTCATGAGTCTCAAGCACCGGAACTGTCCCATGGAACACCTGAGTGAGGGTTAGTTTAGTTCTTCTCAAAATACAGTGAAGTAAAATTGTGGAAAGTTCAGGGTGGCTAGGACATTAAGAAAAGAATGGGGCAGTGTTTGTTCCAATACGTAATTATCAAGTAAGAAATTGGTGGAAGACGCGCAGATGAGATGTAGACTAAGATTTTGGTGGATTAAGTTATTAAGTGTCAACGTCACATAAGTGGCACCGCAAGCCAATAGCTACTGCAAAGAATCCGAAATTAATGGAAAAGCAGAGTGGACGGGTAATTTTTTCACGGATTACTTACGGGAGTCTTCTATTACTTAGGGATCTCTGGATTCAAGGTCAGGAAAAAAGAGAATGGTGAATCTGGAATAAATTAGCGAAAGCGCCGGCTTCTGCTGTCGATCACCCTAAGGGCCAACATGTATAGCTGCATAGTGTGAGAGTGGATTGTGTGAATTGACCAGAATGTATCATATCGAATACATAACATGCGGGTGAAATGTTAAGGTAGAGCATAAAATCCTGGACGCTTCGATGACTTTCACATAAAACCTTTTGAAAACCTATTAAATAATTATGGGATGCATTCAAGTTGAAATAGTTACTCTCCCGGTGTAGGAGAAAACTGTATTTCTCAGTTTACGTCATTGCAGTACATTAATCGCTTTCTCATACGGCATGGCATTTGGGTAACAACCCAAAAACTAGGCCAAACCGTTCGTTCTTGTTACCATATTGTATTCTATTCATACGAACACGTGACAAGGACAGCGGAAACTAATTTTTCAAATGCCGGGATTAGTCTCCTCTTAAAGACTAGCACCTTTTTTGGCTTCGCCGAGACGGATAAAAAATAATTCGTAAAGCTAAAGGACCTTGAGCTGAGTACCGTGGTGACCTTACACAGCTAAGACGCGCTCTGGAGGGCCACGAAAAGGAATCTTGGAATCCATGAACAATAAATCTTTTATCTGACAAAGAAATAATATCGTTGAACATGAAAAATCCAACGTAATATTTGCAAGCAAGATCTTCCTTACACTTTCTTGTTCTCAACAATAATTCTGCGCTCAATATGATCATAGAGAAGCAGTGTTCCATAAAGCGTCTGAATATAGTGACCATGCGTCGGACAGTACCTACACTGGTTGGCCTTGGTGGTGCGCAGCACAAAGTGCGTCATGAACAACAGCTTCATCTGCGTCTGCGCACTCTGAGCATATCGTCACGGCGGTTCTCAACTCCAAGAACACTACCTGAACTTGGGTAGCAATTGCAGGACAGTGACGGTAAATACATCTCAGAATGAATGCATTAATAGATAATAAATTTTAGCTAATGCCTTCAGCGATCAAATGTCAATCCATTCCTTGCTGAACTTCACGCCCATTTCTTTCATTATTTATTTCTCTTAACATCAACGCATTCATTTGCTCTTGGCAGGAAGCTTTGGTGTTTCGATACATAAATGTAAGCTCAGTATCAAAATACTGTGCAGAATTGACGCAGCAACTGTATGAGACGGATGACTTTGAGACAATTACCAACTTATTCCAGTATAATAGAAAAAAGGAGGGCAAAAACAAACTTTCCACAGTGAGATTGTTACACAGCACAAATCAATGACGAGATAATGTACTCTACTTTAGTTTAGTTTATTCTATGGAAATATCGACAAAGATGAACGCATTGGTAATTTTAACGATTATTCGGTATTGTTTCAGGCACTTCGAACATGATCACATTTAACATTATTACTAAGATAGTGAGTTGGATCGTGCTACGGAGTCGCGTGAAATAAGGTTCAGAAATTGTGCTCAAATGAATATTATACCCCATTTTATTTCCCCCTACATACTTGAGTCACTGCCAAAGAAAATTCAAGTTTTATATCCTGAAATTGCGCCAAGCGACCGACTTTAAAGACCAGTGATCTGTGAACCTGCGCGAAAATCATGATCTACACCAGTGTTTCTCAAAGTTTTTTCAATCCCCGCCCTTTTAGGTCACTATTTGATTTTCACCGCCCCCTAATGATTATATTACTGTATATTATACAGTAATATACGCCCTCCATTCAAGGCGTACCCTCCTACCGCCCCCTTGCATTTCCTCAACGCCCCCAGGGGGGTGGTACGGACCACTTTGAGAAACACTGGTCTACACTGATCTTCAGCTATGACCACTATCAGTACCAGTTGTCACACAAGCAGTACGAAATACCATGCAGTGCGCCACCAAAACTAAGTTGGCAACCCATTCCGAAAAAGTATTGAAATTGCCCCCAAAATCAATACCCGATGAATAGAAATAGGCGAACCCGATACCATAAAATGGGATTAGTTTATATAGTAAAAATGGGAGAACTTGATGCTACAAAAATGAGCGAACCCAATGCCGTTAAACGGGAGAAAAGTTAATATTATAGAAATGATCTAATTCGATACCATGAAAATGAGCGAGCTCAATGGCATAAATAGCTTTGTTGATACTTCCTGAACATGTATATTATAAGAAGCAATCGTAATGACAGGAACGTTATTAGTAAACCTCAGGTCTTCATACCAGCTAAGCAGTATAGTTCACAACCAGCAACACACTTCTCAGTCTTCACACTTGACATACTCAATTCACAACAAGCATCTTCTACTCTAACAGCGCACATGGACGCACTTTGTAAAGCACGAGTGAGTTAATGCGCACAAGCTGAACAGAGCCCATCAACATCTGTAGTTTAGTTAATAAGACCGAACACTATTGAAGTTAACACGTTGACTCCGAAGTGGTACGTTTGTGTACCACTGAGGTTAGATTCTGTAATTTTTTCAGATCCTTCTAGTGACTATGTGTACAAAGTGAAGTTTTACACCAATAAGGAAATCGGAGGCAACGTGTTAAAGAGAAACGTGAAGTGAAGAAATGCAGCAATAAAGTACGCAAGCGTTACACGTTTCTCCAAGTGCTTCAGTAAAAATATTAAAGTTTTCGAGCTTGCACGAGATGACCCAATTATTCAACACCACTGGTAACATGAGAGGCAAGACTGAACCAAAGTTCAATTCAATCTGCAAACAAAATAAAATTTGCGAGCATGTTCAACAAATGACAAAGCCGAAGCTGCTCGTCCTCACACGAATTATTTTTCGACCAACTACTAACTTAAAGAACGTCTCGCTGAGTACTTAATTTTTATTAAAACGTCGGTTGTAAAGAGTATGAGTTGCCAGTCTCGTCTACATTGCATATCATCGCTGTTATAAGTTGAAAACTTCTCCTTCTGTATTAAGAGGATCAGAAACCGACAAAAAAGCTGTGATATTAACGTTAAAATGACTTGGATACACGAGGAGAATTGAATACAAATAAGAGATATTGAAGTGCTCCGAGAATTATTCCACAGAATAAGAGAAGGACGCTCTCGTAGACACAGACACCGGAAAACCAGTCACTGCAACTGCTCTCCATGCACGCACACCTCGCCACACTAAACCTGTTTAGAGCGAAGCACATCATCGGTGCAAACACCACGCAAGACGACAACAGGTAACCAAGATACGAGAACACTTCAGTCTGATGAACTAAGCGCCTACAGCTGTTGTGATCAACACTGCTGGATTAGATCACACGCGAGGTCCTTCTCACCAGTCTATAACAACTGAAGGGTGGGCAGCACTAGTGGACTACTTGCATTTTGTCCCGTGGGAAAAAATGCAAGTAGTCCACTAGTGCTGTCCACCCTTCAATTAGTATAGTAGAGGTATTATGTTCCTGATTTAATCCTCTCACAAGATCGCCATTTAACGACGTTATCGTGCAGTCGCTGTCACACACTTTGTTGTCTCAAGGATGTATCTAACAACGGCCATGGCGAGCTAATTTAGGCTACGTCATGAATAAAGTCACTTCACAGTACTTCGAACAATTGACGACTTAGTTCTTTCCTTGACTTACGACCCATTTGATCCCGTGGTGAACGGGTGAAGAGAACTGAGAAGACCTACCTCCAATCATGTGGTCATTTTTCACTGCACTACACAGTACGCCACTTTTAGTCACACTTTGCTCTTTAAGAACTATTCTCAGCAGTGATAAGTATAAATTAAAGATCAGAAGAAATTACAACAAAAAAATCAATCTAACAAGGCAGTTGGACACATTTCTAAACGGGCGTTGACACGAAAAAACTACGGTCGTTGAACATGTACAATATTACTCGGTTATTACTTGATTAACTTCAATTAGCAAGAGGAGGTGTTACGATACTTGAGATGGACTGCATCCCACAGCTCCGCAACACACGGATAAGGTAGAAACAACAGCGAACACTCGCCGATATGTGCAGAAACAACGCAAGCTTTAGGAACATCACAAACGTATCCAACACTAATGAGTTTTCTAACCTTTCGTAGTAATAGAGACTGAACTGGGTGGAATTCAGTGTCATGAGAGACAAAGATGAGGAAGCATAGATTCCAATGACCTGAATGCGAGCCATAAGTCAGAAAGGAAGCGCTCTTTCTCTTCCAAACGTACAGGTCATCTTCAGATGGATCGAATTGTAATATATATTAGCGATGATATTGGGTATAAAATCATCGTATATCATAAGTCCAATAAAGACGAAACGTAAAATTATACGTAAACTTACGTATTTTTTTACATGGATAAATCTACACGAAAGCATTTTTGAAGATTCGAGGCATGAAACGTGTGTATAATCAGACCTTTACGCCTCAAAATATATTTGGTCATCAGTTATACAAACTCGAGTCTACGAGGCGATCACACCCTATGCATCTGTAGCACTACGACAATCCCATTCATTGGTACGTACAGACTGACTTGAGAACCTCGTCCACCGTCCAACACAAAATAACGTGAGTTTTTTGGCCGTACAAATAGCCGTAATGATTCGAGGCGAGCCCTGGTAACGCCAGGTGTTCTGTAGTAACGTCCGCGAGAGCAAGAGAGAAATTTATAGTTTTTGTATAGAGCAAGAGACGGCATTAGGCTATCGACTGACCAGTCATAACGACCACGCGAAAACAGGAAGCAATGAACAACAGGATGTTATTTAAAAAGTGAGGCGTTGAAAAAGGCTAATAGCCATTCACCCGATACAGAGCAGCGAAGCCACGAGCGGGTGAATTTGTGCAGAAGATGTGATAAGCCTGAGTGAAAGCAACTGAGACATGTGGTCTGTGTTCAGTAGCTGGTAATGCGGCAGCCAAATCTTTGAATTCAGAAATCTGTCCGTAAATGGCGTGCTTGTCTTGAAAGGAGCGACAAGCACACCGCTATTCGCAGGTCCTTTTTTTCATCGTTGAGTTCAAAGTGCATCCGTTTTTCTTTAACTTTGTCAGTCGCTGGGAAAAATCCCATATGCGAATAGTAAAGGCGACATCGAACAATTTCTTTATTGTTTTCTTTATTCTATTGCATTCCTTCATAGTTCAAACACCGCAGTTTTCCGAGCACTTGATAGTATAAGTGCTCCTGATCCCTACAACACCGACGTAGTAGTCCAATTCGGTCCTAAAAATAAATCAAAATGGGTGAACTCGATACCATAAAATGGTGTTAGTTAATTTAATAAAAATGGAAGAACTCGATGCTACAAAAATCAGCCAACCAAGCAGAAATCCTCCAGCAGAAATGATCATGTGAACTCGTTCAGTGATCAAATTTTCAGCTTTTGCAGGTAGTGGTGATACGTGAACTGTGCTCTGCACGTACCCCCATATACAGAAGCCACAGACAGTTAGGTACGACGAGTCAGTGACCTCGGAGACGACAAGCAAGACACCTGTTGTATTGGAGCTGGACTGTCACATCAAAACTTACCAAATAACCACAGAAATTCATATTAGGTGCCCGCAAAGCTTGACTATCTACATATATAATCGACTATGTATCTCCATCTTGCTGTATCTTTGTGTGTCCATCCATTACTTCATATCTATTACTGAAGAAATATTATTGAACTGAAATCAGAACGGGTATGCATGTATTATAAGCATTGTATTGTGGATACCAAAGGCACCGGATCACTATAAAACACGCAATTTGTTCCATTAGTAACTTTCTTCTCTTACATGGCCTTGTTATCATTAGGTAAGATAGAAAATAAAAGTTCTGTATATATTCAAGAAAAATATTCTGATCCTGATGGTGCCACAGGTAAAATTGAAAAATGCATTTTATTTACAGATCCTTAATCTATCACTTTTAAACCAAGAAATTTCAATGGGTACTATCTGGGCCATGTTATCATTAAATAGGATACAGAATGCTAGTTCTGTATATATTAATATAAAATATTCATTCAAAATACAATAATTCATCATAAATCTTCAACACTTTCATCTTTATAATAACTTCAAATTATAAGAAATCTAAATCATAGAATTTCCACAGGAACTGTCTAGTATCACACAAAACAATTAAATTCTAAGCTTGAAGCTAATAACTGTGAAAGAATATTGCAATAGAGTTGCATGTTCTACCACCTTGAAGTCAGGAAATGTTTTTGTGAACATCCTGTATATGCAGCTAGTTATAAGAATAAATTGACATATAATGCAGAAACAATCATTTGAGAGAAATGTAACTCTGTTAAAAAATAAACACATGACATTTATGTACTGGTAATGTAGGTTTAAAGAAGACATAGTTAAAAACAATCAAACCTTTGAAAATAATAATGCAACAGAAATATGGCTTCTATTGAGAGGAATATGGCTTCTATTATCATAATAATATGGTCGAATTTAAGGTCTTCACAATGAGCCTAAATCTTATTTTTTAATTTTTCTAAGAAGCCTTTGCAAGCCATGTGTTCTATATGCACTGATGTTAAATATTATTTTTTAAAGCCTTTATAGTTACTTAAAGTTTTCTAACCTATAAATGTATATTAAATATTTGCCCTCTAATTAGATGACAATAATTTTGAAAATTAAGACCCTTTTAAAATATAGGCTGTGTATGGATTTCAAACAGAAGAAACACTGGAAATGAAGTAGTTATAACTATGGATGTAACAAACTAACTAAATAATGTTTGTACACATTACAGGCATTCATGATCATTGTAAAAGCTTTAGTGAAAAGAAAAACCTAAAACACCAACCAAAAATTAGTGATATTTTCTGCTGCCTGTAGAATATGTTTTACCTTCAAAATTTCCCACGTGGATCTCAAAGCTGTTGAGCTTCAATAGAGTGAAGATTCTGCAAAACTATTTACCAGCATATATAACTAAAGATATATTATATATGTAGATGACCTTTATATTCATCTCCAAAAATTACTCTCATGATTCTCATCTTAGTAGAATAATATGAGTCAAACTTTGGCTTTACTTCCCATAGTTCTTGGCATCTTACTCTTCAAAATAACCCAATATGTTATTAGTTTACTTCTATAAAAAGAGAATAAAAAGATTGAAAATGGACACAAAGAATCATGAATTAGTTGCAAGCAGCAGGTAAGCGACAGTTCTATCAATTAGTTTACCTCACCGAATGTTTTGATTAACATAGGCCATGGAAGAATGTCCTACGATCAGAAAGTTAAAAAATTTGGAACTCTTCATAATGATGCCCCCAGGTTCACACATTAAGAATTTGTAAAACTTCGACGTAGAATGGAGAGCCTTTTTCTCCTTGTAATAACTCATGGTATAAGAAAAGGTTAATGGATTACAAATAAAAATTAAATAGGATTGCATTTAGGTACACTAGAGAAAATAATTACTAAGGAGCTCTTAATTAGTCAGTGAAATCATTGTGGTAAACGGTGCAACAGCGCAATTAAAAAATTCAAATCACAAGGAAACTAATACAATGCAACCAAACTCACCTTTAAATCATAAATTTCTTTGGTTGATACCTAATCGACGAGGGGGCAAGTCCGTTATTTTTACGAGAGTCGTATTTTGATTGCTTGTAACCTTTTTAGCAAATAATAGATTAAATTTTCAAAATACTCTCTCACGTACTCGACCACCCTTTCAGGCACACACGCTCTGACTGAGAATTGTAAACATAGCCAACCAAAATATCAGCTGAGACGAGATGCCATGTAAGAATTAATAAATTAATTTTGAAGTACACTTCGTAATCTTATATCAGGTATATAATTTTATGAAATAATGTTTCTCTTTAAATTAGATATATTTTAAAAATATAAACTGAAAACTCTTAGCATGAGTAATTGTGTGGGTAAAGTTGTATTGTCTTTGTCTTCGTTAGACCGCAACTACGTTATCATTGCAATTGAGAAGCAAAATATTAAAAGCTCTATCCATATTAAAAAAGCGACAAAAAATTTATAGCTCTACTAGATCATATTCAAGTTGATTGCATTAACTCATCCAAAAGTTCATTGAGTAATGCCAACTGTTAATGCACTCTCGTTCAGTCAGCTGCAGTTGCCAGAATTTCTTGAGTGGTTCATAAATAATAATGCAGTCGCTATCTTTGATATACATGACGCAATATCTTTAAAAATTTTAATATTGAAATTATTTATTCTTTTACGATAGAATAAGGGGTTTTATTGATCACACAATACTGATACAATAAACGACCGGCGAATATAACTTGTACTGAACAGCTGTCTTTGTTTGATGGGACATCATATTGTTGAGATTGACTCCGAGCTCTATCGAACTATTAAATTTGTAAACCAAAATATTACTGGTGTTTTTTCAAATAAAGAATGGTTATTATGAAAATGAATTCTAATTATATAATAATCACTTGTTTTCGGAGTTCGCATTCGATTATGCTAGATAGGCGTGTGACATCTGTATTCTGTTTGCTCATGTTCACAACGTCCTCAGTAACGATGGCAACAGCAGTGAGAGCTGCGAAATTATTGTGTCGCGTTAGTGTGCGGGCAAACTCTGACAACAGATGGGTTATCGCTAGTCACCGGTATCTAACTACAAAATCGATCTATAGGCTTTCATCAAGAACCATGGCGTCTGCGGTCGGAGAATCTAAAACTGGCTTACTATTTCGTCAGGTAAAGATATATTGTAATCTTAAGGTATAAAAAATGGTGACATTGTGTAGCTGTTTTTAATGCTCTTGGGGAGAAAACAGTACTGCAGTTTTGCTGTGAACTAGCCCGAGTTCAGAAGAAGTATGGACTCCAATAATGATAGTTTGTATGCGTCTTATGTTCTATATTATTAATACGAAAGTTCCTGTTCAAAACTCCGCTCTGTTGATGGTGAACATAAGACTTCGTTCGTATGTTAGTGAAAAATGTCAAGATTGACATGCATGCATAGAAATGTACTTCATTTTTGACGTAGAAGTGGACGTCTAGTAAACTTTAAAATTGGTTTTCCCGAAATATGTGCAACCTGTTTTTACTGCGTTTAATGTATTACAGAATAATCAAGATTTGTGCTTTAGAGTAAGGTTAAAAGCCAAATAAAATGCTTGATTTTAAAGTACCAAAGGATGTTCTGATATTTCTGGCACATTTCAACTAAATAATTATTTTTGAGAGAATAGTGGGGCTTCTGCATGTATTTGTCTTGTTTCTCTATCAGTATTTCTTACCTTCCTTGAACTTCATGGTCAATTAGTAGTTAGTAATACACCAATAAATTTTGTGTACTTTCATTTTAAGTTTTGCTACAATTTTGAAAACATAACCACCATTTGTAGTATTATGAACCAATAGATGCTTCACTACTCACAGATTTTATAATAAAACATTTAAATCCAATGTTGAATTGTTTTTTGTACCTCAATTGATATACGCCATTTTTCTTTTCTATTGTTTTATCAGCCCCAAACTAGGACTCCTAGGTGATGCTAGTAAAATAAATATCTATTAAAGTAGTATACTAGTTAAAGTGTCTTATTTCTTTGAAAACTAAATTATTATGCAATAGGTGACTGGTGAAATTCCAGTTGTTGTCGAAGTATATGCTAGTCATGTGGTGCTTGTCAGTAACTAAAGGGACATTAGTATTAGCTCTGCTGGCACAAGCACTAAGAGACTGTGTGACAAAAAATTAACATACATAAGACTTGAAATATCTGTATATATTGGATCTTTATCTGCAGTCTTTGCAAGTGCCTAACACTGAAAAATCTAACCCAAAATAAAATGTTAGAAATATTGCATGAAATAGGAAGAGCAGAGGCTTTACTCATATCTTTAATGGAACAGATAGTTATATTATGAGATATTTTTAATGTATATATATATATATATATATATATATATATATATATATATATATATATATATATGTCTCTAAAAAATTATATAACTATCTGTCCTATTGAAATAATGAGTATAAAAAATAATGAACTGATAGCCTTTACTATCCTCATTTTTCCTTTATGAAACATTAGAAAACTTGTCTCAAATTTAGCAGCAATGTACATCTGTATTTCAGCTGTTTGACCGTGACAGCTGCACCTACACTTACCTGCTGGCTGACCCTGCCACCAAAGAAGCGTTGCTCATTGACCCTGTCATAGAACACGCTCAGCGGGATGCTAATCTTCTCGAGCAGCTCGAGTTGAAGCTCAAATACGTCAGTAAGTAACACACTTGATTAAGCTCCTGAATTAACAGTTTATTCATAAAATTGGTAAAATTTCTTAGTTCTTAGTTTGTTTGTTCTTCAAAAATAGTCATCTGCTCTACATGACTCAATTCTGCTCTTGTAAGTTTTTGGTGTAACTGCACCCATATTAACATGAAATCTATGATGTATGATTCTATATGGGTTGTTTACCCAATCACTACTAGTTGGTTCAGGCATGTGGCAGTTTCATTATCCCTATAACTACTTGCACGGATTTCCTCTCCTACATAAAGTCTTCTAGAATATAGAGTAAACATAGCAATCATAATGATACAATTGTCTGTACTGGCAGAGTGTTTTGAGGAAGTTAACTGTTATGACTGCAAGCAAAGAGATTGTGAACATGTTTCTGTATCCATTTTACAATAAATTGTTTGACCTTGAAAACTTGTAACCTAATTCTTAAAGCATGTTATGAGTGCAAACTAATCAATATCCAACATGTATACATTTTTCATAGTAAACCTTATTTTTTTACAGTTTATGCTTCTATTGTCCTGTACTTCTGGGCTCTATAAAAGCACAGTCATCCGTGGAGTTTCATCAAAACTCATGTTTGATACAGTTTTAAGGTCACATTGTACAAGTTACAAAGAAACAAATGTTTCAGCTAAATACACAGTACAAAGAAACAAATGTTTCAGCTAAATACACAGTATTATCATAGATGCAATATCTAATAACTGTCATCTGTATTACAGCCCTATATCATAATCATTTATGACTGTTGCTCTGATTTGAGCGAGTTCTCATATTGAAGTTAGCATCATCCAATCTTGAGTTTGGGATGATGATAATAATAATAATAATAATAACGTAAAAGTCTAATAATTCATGCTTCAATGATCTCTCCATGGTTAAACATGAAGAAAAATTTGATGAAATATGATCAACTGGAAAAACTATTCATAATTATAATATCGGATATCAATTGCAGTGAACACTCACGTTCACGCTGACCACATCACTGGCACAGGCCTGCTGAAGAAGCTGGTGCCAGGCTGCAAGTCGGTGTTGTCTGCTGCAGCGGGTGGAGATGCTGATGTCAAGGTCAAGCCTGGAGAGGTGGTTAACGTGGGTGCCATTGAGCTGGAAGTACGGCCTACTCCTGGACATACTTCAGGTTGGCTTAAGAACTAAATGATTTGGTTTATTCCTTAGGATAGAAATATTGGGCTCGATCTTCGTGTTGCTACTCTGTCCAAAGTGTAGCTCATCATGTGGGTTCTACTGCCTAAATTGTAGCTCATCACTTGGGAGTCCACTGCCTAAATTGTAGCTCATCACTTGGATTCTGCGGTCTAAGTTGTCGGTCATCACTTGGATTCTCCATTATATTTGCGTTTCTATTACATTCTTACAGTGAAACATCTGTGATTCAGTGGAACATATTTCCTGTTAATTAACCCCTTAACTGTATCGTACCCACAAATCTCACCTACCAGGCTGCGTCACGTACGTGAACCACGCCCATGACATGGCCTTCACTGGAGACGCCCTGCTCATCGGAGGCTGTGGCAGGACCGACTTCCAGGAGGGCTGTGCTAAGACCCTCTACAACTCCGTGCACTCCCAAATATTTTCTCTGCCCGACCATTACCTGCTCTACCCTGCCCATGACTATAAAGGTAGCTGCAAATATTAGATCTAAGCACTGGAACGTATCACCTTTTATGTTTTTTTTATTCTTGAATGCTGATGTGTCAGGTTATTCCTGACTCTTATGCTGAAAGCGTTTCTTCATTTACATGACACTTTGGCCTTTGATAGATCTTTCGTTGCTTTAGTGGTTGAGTCCGAGGGATTAAAGCTGTAATCCGTTTGGCCCCTTCCATTGAAAGCGTGGAGCAGCATGGACTCGTCACGAGTAAACACAAATCAAAGACTTTTTCATTTCTATTTTGGATTTCCACGACTATGCAGATGGCCAAAGGACTTCTTCATTTCTTTTTGGGATTCCCATGCCTATTCAGATCGATTGAACTTTAACTTGTCGTGCAGGCCTCACAGTGACCACGGTCAAGATCGAGAAGCAGCACAACCCTCGTCTCACGAAGTCTTTGACGGAGTTTGTGAGCATCATGGACAACTTGGGGCTACCATATCCGCGTAAGATTGGTGAGTCTGAAAGTCCAGATTGACACTTGAATCATAAACAACGGCAAGATTGGCGTTCGCTTATGAGATCTGTAGAGTTAAATTATTGTCTTGCATTATTCTGTCATCCTAATATTCTAGCGTGGTGCTTTAATGTCAGTAAATGTAGCCTTACTACTTGACTTGGGTAATTAGCTTTTTCCAAGGCTGTTACTGGCACAGTTGGGAATGATTCCCCGACTGTCTTACGGTATTGAAAAATGCTCTGAAATACCCTTTCTATGGGCTTTATAAATCAGAGTTCAAAAATTGTGTTGCTTTATAATGTACCTCAATAAATAAACATTATCACCATCATATTCAAAATTCATATTCCACCTATAAATAGTTTCAACAGGATTTTTGCACCAAAACTCCATCCAGTTTAATATTTCGAAGGATGACGATTATAATTAAGCAGACAAACACACCGCGATCTAGGTGGCGTACGGCACTGTGAGGTCATAGGTTTGGTAACTTTCAAGAAAATGTGCAACTAATGCGTAGGAAGACAGAAATTCATTCGGCGTTCGTTACACACTCTCACGTTAAAAAATATCGAAAAACACCATTTCAAAAAAAGTGCAACCACTTTTTCAGTATATGAATTATATTTAGTTGAAAACGTTGGATGTTCGAGGGTTGAAGCTATGGTCACTATCTACCACGTATATCATGATCAATATTGGAGTGAGGGAAATGGCTTTGAAAAAAGTTATTTGCTCGAGTTACGTTTCGTTCAACTCGATTTCGATCGTTTAAATGCATTTTATTTAAAGGTACAATTTCAAACAGACATTAACAGTATATGTAACTTACGTGTTGTTGCCTTCAACCCAGAGATTAAATAAGACATGCTTTTCAGACATGTCTCTGCCGGCAAACAAGGTGTGTGGGCTGTATAACCTGCCGGACGACCTCGCAGCCGTCTTGAAAAAATCTTCTGTGGAGTCTGCATAGCATTTTTCTTTTCACAAATTATTTTTGAGCTTTTAAATGTGATTATTAGGTACTAGTGTTATTAATGGTTTGAAGGCAGATAACGTGCAATATTGTATCGAATTTAGATAGTATAATAAATATTGTATTGAATTTCCTCAATTTAATTACATAGAAAACAAGATCTACTAATGCACTAATTTACTTCAGAAAATCAAGGTTGACCTGGGAATCTTTCAAGGAAGTAATATATTTGAAAATTTCTGTGATAGTAGCATTCGTTAGAAACAGTTTTTGGCAAAAAATTATGCGGTATCGCTCGTAGTAAATTCTGACCTGTCCTATCAGTTTAGTCTCTGCGTTTTATATGTTAACCCTGCAGATGTATTCTAGAATTCACGAAGGGTATTCCAGTTACAATTCATGATACTGTACTAAACTAATTATGAATAGGTTAAAAAAAATTTTACTTACTAAAACTGCACGTTTCTTCAGACAACAGGCTTGTCTTGAGTTAAAACTTTCCAATGCTAAATTGATGATAGGCTGACAATTATTGGTGACATGACTTGCCAAACGTCAACTCGGTATCAACTTGATGATACGGTCTTCAAGCGATGAAGACAGCCTTCGTGCCTTTTACAGGTTATATTAATAGTTTAAAATTGAAATAATAGTATCGAATTAGAGACAGCTGTACAAAGTTCATGTATTCTATCTGTTGACGTTTCAAGAATTTTATGAACTTGTTCGCTAGTGAGTTTTCTGTTGTCTTTTAGGCGTATCTAGTAAAGCTTATTTGCCGCACATTTTAAATTCTTTATGCTAAATCTTTACACATTTTTTTGCAAGTTATTATATATAGTGATTGCTGCTTTAACAATTTTTCTTATTGGTGTGAAATACTCGTCACTTATTCGCTGATTTTTTTGTATTGTAACGTTTAGCTCTTGCTCAATTTTGATAGTTGCCTTAAACTGAACCATTGTTCATAATTGTTTGATTTAAGCCTACGTGTTTATAATGTTATACATGTGGTCTCTTTGTTTACTGTTATTCTTAGGGGGAAAAGTTAAGTAGGCATGGTTGGTCACGCTTCAACTGAACAAATGGCGCCTGCATGTAAGTTCTAATTCACCTGCCAAGCGTAAAGCAAACTGTCTTCCTCTTATGTCGATGGTTCCAGAGTTTTTTGCACTTAACTCCTTACGCGAAAGCTTATGGCCAGACAACGCGATCCATATATCTTCTTTTCTCTGAAAGACAGGGAAAGACCATAAAAAATGTTATTGATAAATGGAAAACCATTTCCCAAACCGATTCTACTAGCAAGGCTACGCGATCCATTATTCAGGAACTTCTGCTTCATAAGGTGGTCAATTGGATTCTCGTCTCTAACCTGACCGTGGACTGAAGAAAGCATCCTCAGCACTTGGCGAAAATATACCTGCAGTTACACTCCAATGTTTGACTTCTGTGTAATTACTCGTAAAAACCATGGCGTGAATGATGTTACATGTCTATTCCTTTTATTACTTGACTTCCCCTCAAATGTATGATTTCATTTTAGAAAGTGTGTACTCGAAATGTGAAAAATATATGCATTTTATACTTTCTACCTTCTATATTTGACCAGTTTATCAGGGCAAGGAAGGAAATGGTTAAAACGAATGATCTATGCGTATGAGAATGCGGAAGTTTTACGACCTATTGAAGTTAGAAAATGATTTTTTTTGGTCCTACAGGAGTATTAAATGCACCATTTTCATTAAAAAATCACGTCGCATGATTGCGATTCATGTGGATGGCAAATGAAAGTACAAATTTTCCCAGTATTTAAACTATAGAATTGATTTCTACTTAATTTGAGAACGTGAATTTCACGAAGCTCCTTTCATCGAATGACTGAAAACATTCGTGGAAAGGATAGAAATGGTTCAAAACATTCTCTACGTTCAGAATAATCATTAATTAAGTGGCTATGTACGTAAATTACAGTGCGAATACTTGGCGTGAGTGAGCCCTCAACAAATAAATTAAAGCCCATTATTCCATTTGAAAGCGAGATCAGATGTTACCGACAAACCTTTTCGAGAAGACGTGAACGTCATTCGAAATATGTGGTATAAAAATAGATATGTAACTCAGAAATGTCTTACTGAAATTACCGAAGGATGAAAGAATCATGCATGTTTGGATGTGAAATAACGAATGATCGATTAGAGGCCGTGTATGATAGGTAACCTGGTATACAGACTACTATTATAGGTGCTTTCAACTTTATACGTATATGAAGTGAAAGTCTTGAGACTTGTCTCAAAAACTTTGTACGAAGGAAACTAGTAAGTAATATTGAGGAATGAAACAAGTGAATGAAAGATTGAATAGGAAAGATGGAAGCGAGACGCTTCGACAGAAAGCATGAGGTGCTGCACCTGAATAGCAGAGAAAGTGGGTGAATAATATATCAAGCATAATTACCTCTATATTATGCAGTGGAGGACTTGGCATGACAACAATGAAGAGCTCGTACGCTGAAAAAGTAGCCAGGGATGAAAAATGCTCCGGATGAAATGACTGCAGAGAGAAACACATGTTGGAGACTGGGGGGTACCATGGGTTGACAAGGCGAAATATGAATTAAAGTATAACAAGATATAGAATAGAATAGAATGAGGCTATAGGAACGAACCTTCTGGCCCATTCTTGGGTCGGATAATTACTTCGATAATTATTCGGTTGTTTACCCAAGTCCCATGCCGTATTTCTAGCCGCGTTAACCATGTCGGCAGCGGGATTCGAACCCGGGTCTTCCCGCTCGCAAGCGGATTCGCTCACCAGTCGACCAAGCTGGTGATGAGATGACATGTGAGCAAGTTGACAGGAGAGAGTGAAGTGCATTACCCCTTTCGATCAGACTTTTTCTCAGCCAAGTTTTGGTGACAATGGCTTCATTAGCCCATAAATAAGACGTCTTCTTAATTAAGACCATATTTATAGTATTAATATGTTTTTCCCTTGTGGGACAAATACATCCCATTAGGATTGAAAGGCTTAAGATGGTTGGGACATAAGAGAATGAATGAATGAATGAACACGCAACGCTTGGTTCAAAAAGATATGTAAACAGAAGTTGGTCTGTTAGAAGTAACCAGGAATATGAATGCAGTCTATCACTTCAAAATGTAAGATATATCTGAAGAAAAGATACAACCAAACATTAAGTGAAGAACGCATGCTAGCCTACATATGTGGACCACTGTTTCACGCAGATTTTATGGGATCTCCTCTTCGAGAGCACGGATGATAAGCAGAAACCACCAATCGTGCAGCAAGAGGAAACAAACGAGGGCTTCTGGACCTAGCAGCATATGTATATGTACTAATAGGGAAGGATGTTTAAAAAGGAAAAAGATATTTTTACAGCAGCCACATTGCACCAGTAGCATGAGAGATGAACACGTCTTCAACAACTCTTCCTCGAAGCATGACGAAATATTCTACAATATCTTCATAAACACAATCTGTGGAATTTTCACATGTTCTGTAGCCATCTTTGGTAGTCCGTCGTTGGCATGTTGGCCAAGGTACGTTTGGGTCGCGGGCCGTAGGAGTTTCTCATAGCTTCTTCCTCTAAAACCTCTTCTTCATCCGAGTCGTAGTCGTCCAACTGCACCCCTGTGAGATCTTCTTGCCGCTCTCTGTGTAGCAGCTCCAAGAAAGAATCGTAGTCTTCCCGCGGTATCTTAAGAATTCTGTTGAAAAAGGGGGAATTAGGAATAAACTAGACAGTTCCAGTGGAAATTCCACGGCTTAGATTTGACTAATTTGAAATTATTATGAAGATAAATGTAGTCAAGATTTACAACGAATTATTGCGTTTTAAATGAACGTTTTTAATGAATATATACAGAACTTCTATTCTGTATTTATCTGCCGATAATAATAACGATTTATTTATTGAAACAAACAAACTTTGACACTCTTCGAATTATCAACTACTTGATGCACTAAGTATATCTGTACATTAGTCATTGAACAGTTGCTAAACTTTTAAAATAGCATTGAGCTCATACAATGAATTTTTCAAATACAAAGATAAGATACCTTTAGGATTTTGAGATAGAAAAAGTGTGCATGCTGTTATGAATGATTGATATCACACATTTTAATCAGGGAATACTTGTTTGAAGATCTTGTTAAATATTAAGCAGAAATGTTACAACTCTTTTTTTAAAATATTACAATTTATACCAAAGAATCCAAAACAAAGAATTGTGAAACTACACTAAATAATAATAGAAATATCGATTAATGAGATCATTGTTCTGTATAAAACAAGGACGTCAGAGTTTACAACCATGACGCCTCTCTTCGGGGCCTCTACCTCGAAATATAAAGCAGGGGACGGACACAGTCGCTTGTGGAATCATTACTAGCTTCAAGATGTTAGTCTTAATAATTGAAAACCCAATTCTATGTACGATATATATATCTTGTATCAAAAACAATTGAATTTAATTTATAATCTTATGTCCTGAGTCAAAGCAGCGCATTCACATAATCGCAAAGCACTAGCTCTTCTACCGTGCCTTCTTCTAAAATAGAACAATAGCAACATAAAATTACACAGCATAACACCGGAAGTCTCCTGGTTTACCCTTGCCCCGTCAAAATGCAGTGCATAGAACAATAGAAATTTTGAAGAAGGGACTCTCACCGACAGTAACTTCGTCAAAAACGAAGTTTCTGAACAAATGCAAGTCTCTAAAGCAGTGGTTACTAGTGGGACATGAGGTTGCCAATGGCCGTAGCAGCTAACTGCCACGGTCAGTTATCCACCTGCCTTCGTACTCTGAAAGTTTGTCTTATCACTTGGCTTGTTTTGAATTTGTTAATTATAGATCCTTTTGTGGATTGAACCTAATTCATTTTTCTTGCTTTTTTAATGTGATTTTTAATTTTTGTACTTCTTTAGAGATTTTTATTTGATGTGTTTATTACAGTACAGTTACACAGTACAGGGATATTGAATCAGGGTTGGGATTAAACACTCGCCCTAAAAAAATTCATACAAAAGATTCTTTGCATGATTTTTTGGAGGGTTTTCAACTTAAAAATGCAGATTTATATTATTGAGGCAAAATGATATTGTAGACATATGCATGTGTTACATCACAACAGTCAAATCCAATAAATTAACAGAAATTAAAAATGAAATCAAACCCCCACCATTTAAAAAAATTAGGTTATTTTAAAAAAATAATAATAATAGTAATAATACTAACATACATGGATTTGGTTAAGAAAAAACAAAAGCATTTTATCAAGAGCTTTTTTTGACTCTGTAATGGATAGAATGAATCATGGCAAGCAGCACCTCTATTGCTAATGTAGCTTACCGTTTACTGAACTGCTCATCCGAAGACTCCATGATAAGCTCCACCTTCTCATTCATGAGGTGACTCAGTCTGTCATGCCTGAGATTTGGCTTCTTGTAAACACCTGTCCGTACCATGGCTTCATGACGGTCTCGAATGTGTTGTATGGAGTAGCTCATGGTCTTGTTATAAGAAATGTGTGGTTGATCAAGTCCCATCTCCTGATCAGGTAAATGTAGATTTTTATCCATGTATGTTGAACATATATGACTGAATAAACATTTATTCACACACATTTTATGATTGCAATACACAATTATACATCCCTTGAAATCAATTCATTAATAAAATTTACATGAATTGAAAAATTTACTCTGCAGACCAAGTTGAAATTACTTTATTAACCAAATATCTTTCTTAAACAACTATTTACAAGTGACCCATAAGAGAAACTTCAAGTGAAAATGATAACTTTGTCATGGACATAAATTACTTTAATCCAAACAATATCAGTGTTACCGAAAAACTTGTGGCACAAGTAAGAGGTACATCGAGTGGATACTAATGAGGTATGTACTTGTTTAATAGGTATCATAAACTAGCAAAGCCAACAATTAACAAGCACTGCTTTACACTCAAATTTAGCCCTTCAAAATCAGTCTACTTTAACTCTTGTGAAAAAGGGATTATTAAAATTTTTGTGGCATACCTAGGAACAGCACAAAGAGAATTAATGAGGGACTATGACTGTATAACCTGTTGTGTATAACCTGAATTTAAAACTTGGTAAGTTAGCGAGAAACAAGATTGGAGGAGTGAAAGGTGTAATTTACCTAAATAAGAGGAAAATATTTGGTAGCACAAAAATGTTTCCAATATTAGTATGATGATGAATTTAACTATCTAATGGATATTCATGTTCATACTTATCCAGGATACATTTTCCTCCTCCTATTTTCAATAGATTTCTGTGCTACTTTTCTCAATAACTTGTGTGCTTTTATTTGTAGTTGAATGAAGAAGAAAATCTCAATATATCTGTAGCCTTGATGATAAGCAAGTCCTTGTAATACAGTAATTCTTTACCCGGTAAACTCACAGTTACTGTGACTATTTTCAGATCTGTATGGGACACTTCGACGTGCCGGAACACATATCCTATTATTACACGATATAATAGATTCGGAATACGTAATTTTGATCTGCGATGTTTTCACAAACGCACATGTACTTTTTGATCAAATGTAACACTAATAATATCAGGTCATAGTCTCATTATCATTACATTTGAGTAGAAAGTCAAAATAAAGTAAATTAAATGAACTTATTTTAGGCATTAATAGACCATGTGGCTCACAAACCTTATAAATATAGGAAAGTTTTTCTTCAGTGATTTGCCATGGATCTGTTAATACATTTGGAGCATTTCTTAAGAGGTGCATCAGTTCCTTTTTAGGGAAAATTGATCGTAAGCTCTTGATCTTCTCTTCCATTTCAGCATCAAGCAATATAAGCTGAGGACATCTGCAAGATAAAAAGAAAATCATCCTTTAGGTCATGAAACAAACATGACTACACCACACTACAATATTGCAATAACAAAATGTTTAATGCAATCAATTTTTGACATATTTTGTTAAAACAGCTGTCAAATATCTGCCACACAACAGAAATGAACAATTTCTTTTAAAAATTGCATATAATAAATTTAAATGAAACTAATTCAATTAATAATTCCATTCATTTAGTAGCATCTTATTTGCCAATTAGTCATATAAGCATAGAAAATTTATTTCAATTGTAGACCACACACAAAAAGAAATTCAATTCATTTACAATGCACATTTAGCTTTTTGAAAAAAGGGCTTATTTAAAGTATGAGCTTGTTGAAAAATGCCACTAAAAATACGAACATCACATCGACATAAAATCAAAGTTACAGAAATAAAAAAGATCTTTTAGAGGAAGATCATACATTGAAAGTGGACTACACTGACCAGAAAGTAAACAGCATCCAGTATTGTCCTGAGTGACACACATCAGAGAAAGAGAACATAAACAAGACAGATTCCCTTGTCAAAATTCATCTACAATTAAATCCAACAGCAAATGCTGTTCAAAGCACTGGAATTTCCTTGGAGGAACTCAGAGGATCTAAAAAGTTTCAACATCTGCAGCTAATGCATGGATCTTATCAGTTTTTCTTTTCTTTCCAAAAATTTTTGCATTTGAACTCCTAAAAAAAACTGAAAACATTCATGGGTCATTGCAAACTCTACATGTATAAACATATGTGGTCAGAAATAAAGAGCCTGAACAGTTTTTGGGCTTGTGATGGAATGATAACCATGAACTAGTTATCCATTAATTACTTACACGTCCAAAAAGTCGATGATCGAAATTTCCAAGTAGGGCAATGATGCAAGCTTCATAAGTATACAATCCAATTGGGTTGGGGTTAAACTTTTGATGTCATTACCATAATAATGTACAACACGAATTAGAGCTTTAGGTTTGATACCATGGTTAAGGAAGACATTCAATAATTTTTGAAGAACTGACAAGTTCATTGTGAAAACAGGAGGGTCACTGTATTCACCCATGCGTGCAGGACGACAAAATGCATGAATCAAATCTTCCCTACTAACACCAATAGAAATAAATTTTGAGCAAACTTCTTTCAAAAGGATTGGATCATATTTATGTCGGAAATTATTTAATCCAAATTTTTCAATTTCTTCAGAAATTGAATCTAAATCATCTTTGTGATTACCAAAATAACTGGTTGAATACATGCAGCAATTTAGATTTGTTGTACATTTACTTTGGTGTAGATGAAGAGGCAAAACAGTTCTTGTTTGAACATTTTGAATGCTTTGCACTGGTATCTTGGAGATTCTCAAACTCCCAAGTAACCTTGTTAAAGGAATCCGTGTAGCAAGGCTCATTGTTCTAATATTTTAGGTGAGAAGTGTGATATCAAATTTCTTGTCACCTAACTGAAAAAAGTTATTGCCATGTGAATTTTCAAAATAATTACAACCTGAAAAAAAAATAGTTAAATTATCATAGAGTATTCAGAGAACAAAAATAATTGCATTCACTATCCAAGTTATTATAAAGTATACCACACAGCTACTGGGAGACCTTTCATGTGAGCATCAAACACTAAAAAGGAAGAAGTCCAGATGAATAACATGATTCATTTCCACCAATAAATAAATACATTTCTACAGGTGAAATTTACCAAACATATACACTTTTTCAAGTCACTATGGCTGAAGATGCCATTGTCAGGGCTGATTTTCCAGCCTAAAGCACATCCTCCTACAAAGACAATTCCTTACATGCAATACATACAGTGAGTGCAATAAATATCCATGACATTGCCAAGAATTTTGGTGTATTTTTTCAATTGTGTTTGAGTTGTTTATAATAGAAACTAAGACTTTTGGTAATGTAATAGATATTTACTCCACCCATTGTACATATACCTAAAGCACATCCTGATATCAAGATAATTTCTTACATGCTACATATACATGTATATATGTATGTGATCCTTACTATGCAATTGCACATTTAAGCTTTAAAATAATATATTTTGGAAAGTTTTCAATAATACAGTATTCAAAGTTACACAATTAAACAATTTAATAAAACCTTTTTTATATTCATCTCAGAATTATAATATAGATCATATTTAAACCATTAGGAACAATCTCATACTAGCATATTGACTCATTTTATTTGTTGTTGCAAACTTGTAAGTTGTAGTATGTCACGACACATAAGATTTTTCTTGATAAAAATAGATAAAATCTGTAACTCTACAGTAATAAACAGACATAAATCCAGTTCTGTTTCATTTCTCAAAAACAGCTTGGGACCTGGTCTTCCAAATGTCCCATGGCATGTACAAATAATTTTTTAGCTCATGGTTGTCTGGATATTTATATTCTATTACTATTGAACTAGTTTTTACTTGTGCCATAATTATAAAGCATAAACATGAAGCATAGTAAATAAAGAGTATTGAATGAAAATATAAGTAAATTACATGCATTGATTGTCAGTTTAAATCTCCCACATGACTTCATTACATGTTTTGAAAAATCAAGAACTAAATTTTCAACATATATCATGAGATTATCATGATTTTGGTAACTACAATTACCATAATAAAAGAATTTACTGAAGTTAAAAAAAATATTGCAACATTTATTTTTCATATTATGAGGTTATGTTACTGAAAATGTTTTCAAGTTTTCACTACTTAATTGGGATAACACACCAGAACAATTCAGCCACAACTGAGCTCCTCAAGGCCTAGACATACGTAATATTCTCTAGTGCAGCATTCAGCCTAGATGTTACACTAGAAAATGAATCTTAAAAAAATTAATTTACAAGTTTTGTTTAAAATATATGAAATGAAGAAATAAATTCTAGACACTTATATTTAAGCCTAAAAGAAGCACTGCCAATAGCAATCTTAAAATTAGTTATGGTATACTAAAATTAATCCCTTCATATGATGTGCCCATTAAAAAACTTTGGAAGAGAATATAATCACATAAAACAATATGAACATAAAAAACAGTCTGAATTTTAGTGACATGTATATGTATTTAGTTATTTATTAAGTCTTAAGTAATATTTTGGATGTTTCAATTAAGTTATAGAGATGACAGACAGTTAAACTTGCCAACTAAATAGCAAAACCAGAGCCTCATCAACCACATCCTAGAAACTGGCTCCAGTCTCATCCTTATTTGAGATCCAAGTTTTTCTAATGATAACACAAGCTAAAGACACTTGAACAATCCAATTCAGTATTTGGAAATTTTACCCCACTGTAAGAAAATATCACAATCCAGGATAAAAAACGTTTCAATTCCAATAAAGAAAAATGTCTGCATTCAGTATACAAAAATATCTGAACTCAGTATAGGAAACATCTGAAGTCACTATAAATCTTTAGGCAAATTCTTTTAAATGCTATACATTATATAGATAACCATTGTTTAAATAAACACAAATTTAAATATACATTAATACAAAATGAAATATATTTTCTATCAGGGACCTATAAAATGCCTAGAAAACGACTTGAAAAGCAGGCTAAAATAATAAACACATATTAGTAAGAGGAACTAAAAATATATTCTAGGCTAAATAGACCCCAGACTAGTCCAGGGCAGTAGGTAGGAAAACGTTCATGTTTATAAATCTTCTAGCATATATGAACTGCACAAACGGTAAAAATGCTTTACTTTCGATTATTGTCTAGAATGGATACCATGATTTAGTAACTACATGTAAATAGAAGACATCAAAAATTCAATTAGAGCCGCCGGCTGCGCGTCCAACTCCGGATTAATTCTCAATTTCTTTAGTCTAGGCATGAGGCCGCAGCCTTGAGGCATCTGATTTCTAGACAACGTAACATCCTGTCGAAATACCCCAACGAGTATTCATTTCTACCCTAATATTTACTGTACCCTTCCCTGTTAATATTCTTTTTACTCTATTAGTACATAATACAATAATTTGCACATGTGCATTCTCAAGTTTGTGACCTTGCCCGTTTATTTATCTAGTTTATTTGGATATAGAAAACGTGAATGACTGAGTTAGAGTTTAACAATTAAGAAATACTATCGCCGCTGGAGTAGTTGACATGTAACCGGAGGGAAAATCTCGGCACCGAACTCGAACCGAACTTAAAATCTTTAATGCTTGAGGTATTACCCTAAATGATCGTATTTCACAGTGGCGTTAATGGAATGTCCTGTTGCCGTTGAGCTTGGGCTTTGACCAACTATTCTAATCTAAGTCTAAGTCTTTATTCTTGCCAAAGAGGAGGAAGGAATGGTTAATGGGACTGACTCACCATTTATTACACGTGATGAAGATAATACGTCAGTCCTTTGAAGTATTAGCGTCTCTGTCCCTCTGTGTATACTGGTGATTATAAGACAAATAATTTGCATATCAGTTAGGATTAATTTGTAGCCTAAACACCGAGAAATACATGTAGAAGTTCATCGCTAACTTTGTTCATATTGTGTATGTTAATTGTTGTATTTTGTAATCAGATTTTTGCTGACACTGGTAATGAAAGTTATACTAATGGAGGAAAGTTGAAGATTGTCGGTGGTTAAACCAGTAATACAAGAATAATAAGAATACTGAAATTTGTTTATATGCTGCATTTAGTCTCGGCTTTCCTGTTACTGAGTGTAATTACTATTAGGTTCTTGAAATACTCTTAAGAAGTGTCTAGTCAGAGTCTTTTACTCATTTCCGCTTCTTGAATTTTTCACAAAATTTAGCATTTGTGGTTGTTTCAAGTGACTTAGTGTCTGTCAATGCACTGCAGTATATTTTGTGTTAACATTGGATCTTTAATACAACCTCCCAGTTTCAAAAAGTTAGTGATGCATCTGCAAATTTGTACATAAATATTTGAACAATTTTGAATCATGAAAACAATACCTGAGAAACCTAGCAATTTACTTTATTTATAACAATATTTTGCTACACTTTTTGCTCTCACACACAAGTTTTCTCAATTTCTATTTCTACATTATTATTAAATTTAAGTCTCAATTAGGTTATTCATGCCAATAATAAAATACTCTGAGTTATTATGGTGAGTAAAATATACCAATCAATGATGTATATGTTGATTTGTTTGTGTTACATTTTTTTGTGTTGACCTCTGAAAATGATCATCTGAGATCCTAAAGGAATAGTGAAATGTATAAAGTCAATTGTTACTCTAAAAGTGATTTTATTGCTTCAAATTGTGCTTTTAGTAGCAATTAATGTACATAAAGTATGGCTGTGAACATGCATTGGAAAGTATTTCTCTGTACCTTACCAATTGTGAAAGAGTTGAAACAGGATTGGAAATCTAAATTTTGATACATTTTTAGCAGGATATATATGTGAGAGATATTTAGTTAAAAGAGGAAATGTAAATCTCTAACTGTATTTGATTTATATTAATTTTAACAAAATGATTTATACAAAAAATAAGCTTGTTGCTTTTTAAAAATTTGTTTCCATGTAAACAGCTGAAGTTGCTGGAGATTGCTGCTGTAAATTAAACATTTAAGAAGAGGTATCAGAAACTCGTCTATTATTTTAAGTTAAAATATTGATGTTAGTAAGAGCATATAGGTTGTTGTGAATTAGCATTGCCATAAATTAAAGGTTGAATATTAGCATTAGTGTAAGCATATACTTAATTTCATTCTCTTGCTTAATAAAAATGTAAAAGATATGCTGCATAATTGCTTTACTCAATTTATTTTACAACAAATATTTCTGTAAAAATTATTTAATTTCACTTATTCTTTTCCATAGGATAAAAAAGTAGTACATTCTGTACTGATGTTTTATATATTGTATATCTTAGATGTACATTTTTGTTATGATTTAAATTATCTTAAGAAAATGCCCTGTAATGTGTAGTAACATTTCAGCTGGTTGAACAGTCAACTTGCATCTGACATGAATGTGTACAGTAATGCTTTGTTAGCACCCAGTGGTTTCTTGAACAATGTGATTTATCTAATGTATGGCAATAATAATGTTCTAATTAAAGAGTAATATCTTTTTCAGTGTCATTTTAAGTTCCAGTATTTTATTTGGAAAAAACTCAAGTGTAATTGTTTCTAGTTGCAATGGCACAAGTTACTCTAGAAGCTGAACATGAACAAGCTTTTGAGTGAGTATGTCTGCAAATTAATTAAGCTTCTAACATTCTTTCTTATTTAGAACTATCAAGATTTGTATTTCATTACATGGAAGTTAAAACTTTGATGCAGTGATGCAGAGTGAGTTAGCTGCTAGAAAAGTAGCTTCAATACTTTTATTTAAAAACTAGTTGAATTATCAATAAAACACTCATGATTGTGTAACACTTTCTATATTTTAAAACAATTAATTATTTATCTTTGTCCCCTAATGTTCATTTTCCTTGATGCAAAACTTTTTTTTATAAAAATGTTAAATGAATGAAATACAGATTTATAAAAATAATTTGTTTTATGAAACAGAATTAGTAAAATGTACAAGTTTTTGTACAAAATATAGCTTGTGAAGACAATGCATGTAATTTTGTTGACAATATATTAAATTTTATACAACTCCTAACATTAATCCTCAATGCTTAGATAACAGTTATAATTATACTCACTTATTTGCCATTAAAATTAATTAGGAGAAGTAAGCTATGGGTATTGTTTTCATTTTGTGTTTCAGAAAGGAGGAAGGGTCTCTTACATCATCATCATCTTCATCATCTGAAGCTGAAGAAGAGGCTGAACCTGAGCCCACTTATGAACCTCAAGCTTCCATAGACTCACAGAGCCACCACAGTGAGAAGAGCCACAGCAGCCACAGTCATCACAGTGAGAAGAGCCACAGCAGCCACAGTCACCACAGTGAGAAGAGCCACAGTAGCCACAGTCACCATAGCAGCCCTCAGGGAAGTCATCATAGCAGGCATAGCAGCAGCAGCAGCAGCCACCATGGCAATGTAAATCACCCTTCGGATCCTCCGATGGCGCCACACCGATCCATGTCTTCCATCAGTGGAAGTGGAGGTGGATCTGTGTGCTGCCGTTGCTGTTAAACTCTTTGCTCAGCTACAGGCCAGAGGTCGTGGTGCTCGGCGCCAGTTTAAACGACAGAGCTGCAAGTTTCCAATCTATGCCTCATGGAGATGAATGCACTAAAAGGAAACTTAAGAATACAATTATTAAGCTTCAGCAACGGTATTCTAATGTTATTTATTTTCAAGAATCCTGGTCATATTTCAGTTTAAATCAACATTTCAGCTTTGGAATAATAGGATTGGTTTTTAAGAATGCCAAGTGTTAACATGCTATTTGAATATACGATGATACCAAATGGAAAGAAAATCTTTTCAAGAAGTGATCTGACTTCCATTGTGTGTCACTGGTGCTTGCATATGTAATAATGGCAAAATCCTAAGAGTTGATTTGCTGTTTTACTGTTGTGCTATTCTGTTCTAGTTTTCTTGCATGGGAATATTCAGGAACATTCTTGAAATTTAAGTTAATATTATCTCATTTTTCCATTTTCATGAAGTAATTTTTTGTCCACATATGCACTAATGAATACTGCTCAACTATTCATTTGTTTTTTTTTACTTACTTTTGATTAGGGTGTATTTTGCTATGAAGGTAGAAGGTTCTGTGCAAATTTTGTGTAACTAGGTTTTCTACTTATTTCTCAAAAAGGAAAACTATATTTAATTTCTTAACTTTTGATGGGATTTCGAATACAATCTACTATTACATGCAATCTTTGCTCTGAAATATGGATGTTTCTCTCTTAAATGTATTCATTTCAGGATTACAGCATTGATTTATTTACAGCATCCTTTATGTATTTCATATTGAACATTGATTTTGTCACATTTTTAAATTATTCAATTAATTTAATTCACATCTTGGGCTCTAAGATCCAACAAAGTTTCGTACTCTGGTCAGTCTTTAATGCGTCTAACAAGGTTATTCCTCTTAGAATGTCAATTGTCTCAAGCTGTAGCCAAATCAGGTATTTCTTTATGCAAGAGCTCCGTTTCTAGACTGGGATCACTCATATAGTGAAATATTGAGCACGCTTAGAGAACAGGGCGAAATATTATACATAAAGCATGCGTTCTAAGAAGTTTTTATGAGTTGCTGATCATTGAATATATAGAAGAGTTTAGAGAAGAGGGCAAAATATACATAAAGCATGTTTTCTAATTAGTTTTTATGAGTTGCTGATCATTGAATATATAGAAGAGTTTAGAGAAGAGGCAAAATATCATACATAAAGCATGCGTTCTAAGAAGTTTTTATCAGTTGCTGATCATTGAATATATACTCGATATTTCTATAAGGATTTGTTACCAGTATGATATTTTGATTGATGAGCTCAGTACAGTATTACTCTGTATTAAAAATAATGTATTTATTTGAAAACTAAAACAAACAATTAAGGTGGTGAAAGTTTTTCAGAGTGTGTTACAGTCAAACATAAACTTGATGAGGAGCGGAATATCCTATGTAGCAGCTAGTATTTTTGGTTGATCTATTTGTATTGTGAAAGGTATTTTTCAAATTGCTTTCAATAAACTAATTATAACATGTTTGCGTCATCTTACATCTAACTAAAATGCCATATCTGATTAAATTTTACGGTATTTACTAACTAGTAACATGTTTACAATAAGAGCTACTGATTCGTCGATATTGTCATAATTATATTATTTGGGATTTTTGTTATTAGAGATGTTGAAGAGCTGGTGAAATGCATCAGCTTTAATACTGCAAATGCCTTCCTGTTTATAGTTAATGGACTCATATTGGATTACAAATTCATGTTGGCTGTACAAAATTTGTCCCTTTTGTTTCTAGATCACATCAAGCATATAAGTTTCATTAAAGAAATGCGCTGAAGAGAATAATCTTTCACCACATCTGGGGAAAACTGCGAGGTATAGATCGAAATCTCGAGTTCCTCTCAAGAAGTATGCTTAATTTCTGAAACTGGAAATTCCTCAGTGTTAGTCCATAGTTATAGATATCATTTCGTTTTTAGGAAGGTAGCCAGCGCTTCATTTTGGCAAACTTGTGTTCTAAAATAGTTTCAACTCTATTTTTGGCTCTCATTTTCAACATGATTTGTATTTGTCAAAGAGTTTCGCTGGGACAGAGTGAGTTGGTTTCCCAGTTTTAAAATGACAAAAAACAATAAAATAGGATGAATGAAGTTCTGCAACAACCATTGTACACTATGGCAGAGATAAAACCAAGGATTTTAAAATGTGTGCGCAACACTTTCAACAACGTTCGAATTAAATACTTTTTTCACGTTGTGAACAGCTAACTAAAAAATTTCTTCGTTATTTAGTGGCTCTGTTTGCGAGAGAAATCACTTGTCAAAAAATTGAGAATGAGAATTTCTTCAGAACATTCATTTCCAGACCACGAAGAATGCTAAATTTACCAGGTACCTTCTTAATCAGAATTTTAGATATTTTATCTTCTTTCTAAATAACAGCCCTGGTAGTGTTTACCTGCTAAACTATTAAACATGAAATTCTAAATCACGAATTTAATCAATTATCAGTTTAAATTTGTGTTATGGATTGTTTCTAATCGTTGCTTTTAGTAATTAAGGCTTCCATTTTCCAGTTTAAATAATATTAGTCATTATATTTGCTTTGCGATAATCTTACGGATGAGTTTTGTCAATTATATCACTGCTGATAATTAGAGTTAGCTTTTTATCTTCATTAGATTGTCGTTAATATTTCTTATTATAAGCGTATGGCGAAATAATTCAATTATTTGACGATTACTTTTCCCTTCTTTTTACTTAAATTAAAGGGAACATCAGTGCTGTGTTTAAAAGCACAAGTCATGTGTTGACTCGTAATTATTACCTTAGACTTAGTTGTGAGTGTTAAGTTTTTCTTATTGAGCGAATGCTGAAGCAAACTGATGGATATTATTAGTCTCTATTTTTCTTATGAAAATGTAATCAATAGGGAAGTTTAATTTTTCTACTGAACATGTAGCACCTGTAAGCTCTTTATTATACAGGGTGTCATCTAAAAATGTACTCTGTGTTTGAACACCTACCAGTCATATGTTTATTATTCTTGCACTAGGAGCGTTAATCCTTGATAATGGTTTTCCTGTAATTAGGCCATTTGGACTTGTGCTTAGTACTGACAACACTCTGATAAAAATATGTATGAAAAATGGTTACTAAAAGAGTGAGTACATTGTTTTGGGACACCCTAGATTTGTAGTATAATTTTTCATTCGTGGTTAATTTTGTAATCTGAAAATTGATCTATGCTTATAACAAGGTTTATTTTGAATAGCTGTTTTTTTTTAATTACGGAAGAAAGAAATCTGGTTAACTATTTAATGCACATCTTATAATTTTGTGTAGGTTTGTACACTTGTATTCTTAGCACCATATCTTTATGAAAATAACGCGTGATAATAATTGGACAAATGATCCGTAATGGTGCTATCTATAATTATACTTCTATCTTCATGCCTACCCTTTCCTATTCAAATTCAATTCTAGAGAAACACGTTTTGCTCATCGCAGTCCAGAAGCAAAGCTTTTGCTCTTACCAAGGATTTCTCTCATTCACTGATGATATTTTTTCAATAATCTGAATGTAATTTTTATAACTCAACTCGAATTTTCCTTGAAATTGGTGCAGGCTTTCTGCTCACTGCTTTGAGTTGTTCTAAATGATTATTAGCATGAAGGAAAAAATATCCTGCATCAAGATATGGAACGGAAGTTGAGATACTCGATTTGTGCTTAAATTAAATGATAATCACAAAAGCGAAATTCAACTCCAAGGAACCAGTTTCGACTGTAACGCGTTTAGAAAGCGCCTTCATTCTGACGGCTGCATGGAAAACATTTAACACGAGAGTGCATCCTAATATTGATCTGGAGATTCGGGTGTTTTCATATTCATATTTATGACTATTTCTGTCGGTGTCAGAATTCACGACTCATCTCAAAATTGGTATGTCTTCGAGTGCCAAGAGAATGTGCCTTCTAGTGTATACTTTTATATTACTAGAATAATTTTTGTTGTTTTTTAATTACTTTTAGGGTCGTATCGAGGTCTGTTGCTGCATATCATAAATAATTGCTTTGTATTCACACAAGCTGTGAGCAAACTAAAACACTGTGTGCCTTTTAACTGTCACAAACCATCAGATGGATTATGTTGAATAAGTGGATACTTGAATGTATAGCAGATGCGTATTAGGTGGACGCACTCTAATCCAAATGCATTACGATACGTATCTTGCGCTAAAAATGTGTTCATTTAGTTTTCTTCGTTTTAATTAGTATCGAACATACAAGCGCGTTGTCATTTTGAGTGGATCTTCTTATTACATTGTGATCTTTCCAAAAGAATAACGAATCTCTTTGGTGTTGTACCTCATACGCTTTTTAGCTTCGGAGTTAGTTGAATTTTGTAAGTTAATGTATAACGTACACAGCTTCTCAGCTGTGCGAGCCATTTCGATTTCGTACGCAGTTGACAGGTAGCGATATAATGTTGAGTTGTTTTATAGTGTGAATGATAAAATGGACGCGAAAGGGGGTAATATAGTGGATAAGGACTGCCAGGCGGAGGAAGATTCGATTGAGTATTTGTATTTTAAATGGCTATGTTTAACTTCAAAAAGTATTTCCTTCAAAGAATGGATTATCCTTTCGGTTTTGGATAGTTCAGTGACTAGAGGTCTACCACGATCAGTAAGAGAATATTGTCTATCTAGAATGCTGCGTCTAGAAAGCATGATTGAAGTTGCATTGTTCTATATCGAGAAATATGTTGATTAGAGCTGTGGTCAGTAGACAATTGTGCGAATATGGTTGCAGAGATGAAATAACTTGAGTTACCTCAGAATATTGATGAGCCTATCAGTATTCTAAGTGTTCAAGTCGAGCCTCTTCTTAGGTTTGGGTGCTATGGGGCTGGTTTTACCTAACCTTATAATTCTCCTAAGAGTATGCAGTAAGGAGAAATATCCTTAAGCGCATTTTTAAAACTAGGCGTGCCTCGACGATGGTTGGAATTCCTTAACTCCTTTTAAAAGTAATGTTTATTTCCATAAACGTTTATACATGAAGTATGTTATATTGGGCTTTAAATTCCTAATCGCTAGGATCTTTGAATGGTTAAATACATTGGTTGATAATGCCGCAAACGGTGGATATGTTTTCCTAATAATTAAAAATATGTGTATACAATCAAGAATAATGCGCTGTCGTGGCGTAGTATAGCAAATGCATGCATAGTATGGTAACAATGCAAGGGCAAATAAAACACGCAAGGAGATATGCTAATTGACTCGTCCAAGATTATCTTTCTGTTACGCGTATGTGTTCTGAGAGACTGTCAATTTATGCAGGACTGCATGTGCTTTGAGTGTTTGTGGGTTTGCTTTTATTATCTTCCTGATCACAAAATAGAGAAAGATGTTCTGTGGACAGCTGTTCATTTGCGTTGATTCAGAGCTCAATTCCTTTACTTTCACGAGAATGATGAGACGTTGGAAGCGACAGAACTACAAGTTTTTTTTTGTGGTAAATAACTTCGTAAAATGACTGTTCTCCTGATCGAAGGAAAGGCTCGGATATTATTTTTTGATTTAATACGTCCCAAAATAATACGTTAGCAGTTAATGCTCTAATTTTATTATGCCTTGTCCTTTTAACTAACGAACTATTTTGTACTACTTAATGGTGTTGTAATCTCAGTTTCATTGTAATTTGTACTCAGCATTCGAAGCTCTCGACCGACTCCTCAAAATCCCGTTCTGTTTTACTCGGATTTTGATTCTCACCGAAGTGTCTGTACACGAATACTGACTCAACAAGGAGTGCCTGAAATTTATAGTACGCAGAAATAATTTCAGCGGAATAACTGTGTAGCCTAAAATAATCCTGTGAGTGGTTGCTGTCTTCCTTCGAGCGAGCATCTTGGAATTTGATGAGAATTGCCCTTCATATAAGCCGTTGTTGGACTTCACTTCGAATTTATGAGGTTTATTGTATTCTAAATTTTGAATTTCATTAACTTTGCAATTTTTTTTATGTTGACTTCGGTATGTAAGAGTTTTTTCCTTTCTTATAGTCTGGAGTCTTATATTTGAAATTAGGATGTATTCTGACTTCCTGAATTATTCTGTATTGTACTATCATTATACCATGCTTGTACTCTTGTCTTCTTTATCTAGATGAAGGTGGCATAAGGAGGGCCGACCGAAGTATTCATGTAACTGCTAAAACCTTGATACTTTTGCACTGTAAGATCCATGCTCATCTCTGGTTTACTCCGAGCGTCATGCAACGGTTTAATTTATAGGTTCCTTAAATTGAAGTACCGTAAAGAACGAAAAACGTCTTTACTTTAAAAATGTATTTATGATATTTTATTTTGTTTTTTTAATTAAATCAAGTGGGGGCCATTAATCTCCACACAGTCGAATTTTTACGAAAGTTGCCTTTAGCCCGAATGTGGTTAATAAGTTTGCCGACTGTACTTCAGTTTTCGAGGGAAAAGGCGAGGTACCAGACGAAAGTACTTCACCGAGAGCTGCATCGCAAAACTCTAGGGCAAATAGCGCTCTACTCTGTGGGTCTCCAGTAAACTCTAATTCTGTATCTCTTTCCAGCCTAGAGCTCCTCAAGTCCAGCGAGCCACATCTCGGTCTACCTCTTGCACAGCTGTATTACACGCGTAGTAAGTAATATTTCATGTCCATTGTAACACCTTACCAGGGATTTTTTTGATATTTGATTTAATAGCATCAAGTATGAATTTCGATTGATCTATACCTCAGTTGATATTTGTCTGTCGTTGAGGACTCGTTCGTTTAGCGAGTAACGAAAATATTGCATATGTACTATCAATCATCGTGATATTTATGTATGAACTAAATTCATGCAGGTATACATTTCTTCTATTCGGGTTGAAATTCATTTCATCAGCGTAAGCCCGTTACTATCAGAAAAAATAACAGGCAAGGAACTAGTCCTTCAGTAGAATGATAATAGCGCCTTTTCAAATTTAAATATGTCACCTGTGATAGAATTTCATTCAACTGTGGGTAGGTGAGTACATCGCTAGGACTCATCCCATTAGTGTTCTCGTGTTTTCGTGAATTACGTTCAGTTATCATATACGAGGAGGCTTCAAAAAGTTCGTGGAAAATGAACATAACTGAAAATTATATGAAAAGAATATGATGTCAATGCACCAGAACGTTCCTGTACCAACGTGTTATAATGTGTTCTCACATGAACCCTTAAATGAATGTTACAACGCGGTGCCGCCATTTGCAAGGCAGTAACCGTTCAAGCAACATGGCATCTGCCAAAATCGAGGCCAGAACAAACATCAAATTCATAGTGAAGCTTGGGTGGAAGAACAGCCATATCATTGATCGCTGGAACAAGTTTATGGTGACCATGCCCGAAAGAAATCAGCAACCTACAAATGGATTAGTCGTTTCAGAAGCGGAAGAAATGAGACTGAAGATGATCCCCGCAGCGGCAGGCCATGCACATCAGTTTGTGTGGAAAACATTGATGCTGTTCGTGACCTCATTGAAAAGGATAGGCGAATAACCACCGAATCAGTAGCAGACACACTCAACATCTCCGTGAGTTATGCACACACAATTCTGGTGGACAGTTTGGGGCTGAGCAAGCTCTCCGCTCGATGGGTTCCTAGGCTGTTGCGCCCAGATCAGCAGGAATCAAGGGCAGATCTTTCTATGGAAATTTTGAACAAGTGGGATGAGAACCCTGAACTTTTTCTGCAGCGAATTGTGACCGGGGATGAAACATGGCTCTACCAGTACGATCCCGAGGACAAAACTCAATCGAAGCAGTGGCTGCCCAGGGGTGGAAGTGGGCCAGTCAAAGCAAAATCTGAGCGTTCAAGAGGAAAGGTTATGGCCACTGTCTTCTGGGATGCAGAGGGGATCTTGTTAGTTGATTTTCTCGAGAACAAGAAAACTATTACTATGAAGAGATTTTGAGAAAATTGTCCAAGAAAATCGCAGAAAAACGCCCTGGGAAGCTGCATCGGTGCGTCCTCTTCCACCACGACAATGCACCCGCGCACGGCGCTCGGCAGACCAGAGCTGTGCTACGCGAATTTCGATGGGAAATCATTCGACATCCACCTTATAGCCCCGACTTAGCCCCATCCGACTTCTTTTTATTTCCAAACCTGAGAAAGTCATTGAAAGGTACCCAGTTTCCATCAGTTGAAGCAGTAAAAAGAGCTGCCATGACATGGTTCAAATAGCATGACTCTCAGTTTTACACAGATGGACTTACAGGCTGGTATCAGCGTTTGCAGAAATGTATTGACCTAGATGGAGCATATGTTGAAAAATAAACATTGACTTTGACCGTTTTTTCAAACTGTCCTTTTTCCACGAACTTTTTGAAGCCCCCTCGTATCCTTAACTATTCATCAGTGGATCACCAAGTTTTGGTTCATGAGGCCGTTGAGGGTTTACTTATCAGGTATGTAGGTTTCGTATCTCCTTGTTTTACTTGTCTTTGTCATGGAGGTCTGTCTCCTGTGCAACAGACTTATCTGGATGTATTCAACATTGTATCTATGAAGCGGTTCTTGTTGGTAGATTCTGTGATTTGTAGAGTATTTTTTCGATGGCCCGTTTCGTTGAGGAGCTTTCAGCCAATATTGAAACATTGGAGCCAATACAGTGGCAAAAATGACTTTCTTGTGTCGATCATATTCGTTTCCTAGATTTACCGAATGTTTTCTTAGCACTTCACTTTCGCTTACCTAAGTCTCTGAACATCATTTTGTGCGTTGTAGCTTTTGGCTACTCACTGCTTCCGAACCATTGCATGAATCTCTTTATGATATTTGATACCTAGTATGTTCTGCGTGTTTGATGCCTTTACTTTAAACGGTATGGGACAATGGTAGCAACCCAAGAATGGGCCAAACGGCTGGTTTCGATTGTCTTATTCTAATCCTGAGCTGTAAATGAATTCTACAAGATATGTCAATGAAATATTTCCATAGTCATGTCAAGACAGTTTCCATATCGTACCATTGTATGATAGAATTAAATATAACAAATTTTAGGTGTGAAAATTTTTAGTATTGTATTGATGTATGCAAAACTCTTGTGATAATCATAGCATAGAATTTGACCACAGATTCCAAAATGTCTACTGTATTAGTTTTGTTGCTGCCTCTGCAAGAAATTTAAGCTTCCATTTTCATTAAAATAATGAGAGCTAAAACTGTTTTCAATTCGTGTCTGACATAAAGAGCATATACGGAAGTTTGTAGAATTTCCCAGAACAGAATCGAGCGTCAGTAGACCCTTTTATCATCTTTCACGCTGTTCATGACAAACAGTAAATTTGTTTGACTCTACCACGGACAGGAGGCATAAAAGATCCATTTTGTATGCATGTCTTACGATCAGCAAATGATTCCATATTTTTGTTTCGGAGCCATGGCTTTACTTTTGACTAGAGAACCGTTACGCAACACTAAGGATATTATGTGATGTAGAACAAGTACCGAAGTTCTGCTAAATTCATTACCAAGAAATCACAGCCATAATCTTCCTGTTTAAGGGAGAGAGCCTATAAGTTGGGAGGACCGCTAAGGAGGGCTGTTTAATGAAAGACAGAAAAATATAATAAAACTCCATTTAGCTGAGCAAATATGTACAGAGAAGTGCACCGTAAAAAAACCATACGATATGTGTAGTGCTTGGCAAGACAAAAAGCAACTGAACCATTCGCTTATACACAGTAATGAACACGACGACCAATAATGCTCGTAAAATCGTAGAAACATGAACCCAATACAGTGTACACAATACTCAACTCGGCACCCTACCAGACAGCCTCGACTAACATGTTACATGTCAGCACGCTAGGACACGTGAAGGGCTCACCTGCATGCAAGCGTTTGCTTGCGTCCAATATGAAACAATTGTTGCAATTCTTCCTTGCGACGAGTGATCTCAAAGCGAGCATATGCGTGGAAATCGAACTCCAAACTGCCTTGAGGTAAGCTGGCAATATTGTTCACTTCTAAGGGGAAGAACAAGGCAGATAAGCAATTAAATTCATCAGTACACCCAGAGGATGGAACAACTAAATTGAAAATTGTTCTCTACGTAACCCAAACACATTTGCACAGTAATCTACATACAGTGCCCAGCCTTAAGACAGAAAAAATACTAAAATTGTCAAAACCATTTAGTGTTTATATCGTAGATTTTCATGCTCGTGTTCGAGTGCAAACATACGAACCGCTACAAATATTCTCAGAAAACATTACCTCGTCGAGGAAGAACCAAGGCCTTCAAGTGCCGTGCACGCAACAAGTTTTTGAGAGGTTCCCGTATTATACAGTCCAGTGCAGGGTCTCCAAATGGCTTATACTACATAAAATATACACAGTTCACAAAATTCAATTATGAGAATAGCTCAGAAATGGCAATTTTGGAGACAATGTTTGTACCAAAATCAATCGGTTCCTTTCCACCGCCCACCTACTCACTCACTGTAGGTACATTATGTCCTCATAGCTTTAGTGCCAGGAGGATGCACGTTTGAAAATTAAGAACACCAGTACTCTGTCATTTTTTTAACGATATACGTTCGAATTTTCACCTTAAATTTTGTGAAGGAAGAAGTTTTCTGAGTCGCACAAAGTATTAAGTAGTTTCAACATTAGGTTCGAACGATAAAAAGAGGTAGTTTCATTATTCTCGCATTCTACATACACGTTAATTTGCATGACACTACAACTTCAGAGAGGAAAGTGTTAAATGTACAGAATAACAAAAATTAATTTAGAAATAATGCACTCGTAGTTAATGGTTCCAAAGCATGCACTCTACTAAAAAAAAATCACGCATATATGTATATATTTATATATCTATAAATCTTTCAAGTTCAATTGGCAATAATAGAGATCATATAGGGTAACTTTGAATATGCTAAAACGAAACATTTCTAGCCATTAAGAAAGCAACGTAAAGTGACTCATGGGCTCAAATTGACATCCAGTCGCACGGTAACTACACACCAACATCGTTGCTTTCTGTTCTCAAGCCCCGAATTTAGAAAATTCAAGCCGTACATTGCGAGTAGTTAGGGTCATTTCCCATTTGCTGACTTATGAACAGAGCCGAAGTTATAAACTTCAATATAAAATTTGAGTCTGTTCCCTATCTAAAGTAATAAACTTGAGTATTTAAAATGAATATTTTTAAGCGTTCGGGAATGTTTTAGCGGGGAAGGTTATATACAACTATGATGTATGAGGTTATTAAGGCCCGACATTAATAGATGCGCCACACACGTATGACAACTAAAAAAATAACCTGCATTGGTATTAAAAAATTGTTAAAGAATTAGGAAAACATTCAGATATCTCTTTCATACTGGAAATGATATCAAACATTCCCTGTACATGACCGAAGTGCATGAAAAAATAATTCGGAGTCTAAAAAATTACTTCACTTTTTGAACGTTATCTCGACATCTGAACTTATGGCAATTACTCACACACGGATAAATAGTTTGCAAAAACCCCTTGTGAAGAATCTAAAGAAAAACTGCAATGAAATTGCGTTGAACAGACACTAGAAATTCAGACTCATCATGAAAAGATTGCTTCCAGAATTGAATGACTTAGTTGAAAGGCTTATTATTTTTCCACTTATTTACTTATTTATGACCAGGGTCACTGCTCAGTAAATTACAAGGTGGCACACAGAAGTACAACCACAAAGGCCTTTACCATAATTCGTTATTACGTAAAATTTAAATTACTTCTGAACCGTTTTTACGTTTCCGGTGCGTATGTTAGAATTCATATACATCTGACTCGAGGTCATTACGACAGTTCTTCAGATGATCATTAAATTTCAATACTATAGATGACTTAGAATCTTCCACATTGTTGACATTATTTGCATTATAAAGAACCGAAGTGTACGATAAATACATTCAAGAATAATACAATTGTTGAAGCAGAATGAGAACTAACATCATCTAGGCGATCACTCACTCCAATACTAACACTTGGAGTCATTTAATAGATTAATACGATGATTAATAGATTTAATCATCGTGGTAATGACTTTAATCAATTGCTTCATGGACAGAAGTCATTTCATAAACCTTTAATGTAGGTAATCAGTTCGAAGTTTTCACGATGAAAATAAAGTTATACCTGAATATCTATATATTAATACAATTTGTCTTTTAATGATGAACTAAAATTAAGCATGCAAGCTAATACTATTCGTACATCGCTGTAACTAGTGAATGAAGTGAATGACACGTGCTTTCTCACGATCAATGCTATTTAAGAAAAAGATTTACATGATCGTTGACAATTTACTACAGCGATAAAATTCCTTGCGAAGAAAAGCAGCTGTACTATTGAATACGTCTCCCTGTGCTCGGTTGGGCACTTTAACTAAGTGATGGTGCGGGATAATAGAAATAAATTCTCACTTTAATGTCTAGCTCACGCATTATTTGTATTATTATTGGCGTATTGACCAATAAACATTACCCAGTGCCTGAAAGAAGAACAAGAGAAAAGAAACCATACATATTTGATACATAATGTCGCGGGCACGGCACGTTGGCAATGCTACGGAAGGAAGAATTGGAGCAGTACACTCTCCTACTAAGAAAAACTAAACCCACAACAGGTTCCCACAACCAGCACTGCAGTCTGTTGTGAGTAGCACTGAACACCTTATAGCGTACTGAGAAGTATAGGCACGCTGAGCACTAATGATAGCTACCACTCAAATTTTAAGCTGCAATCTTAGCCTTGTCAAGCTTATTAAAAAATATCCTAAAATGAGAAAAGCGCTCCTGACAGATTTTACTACAATTATCAAACACTGCATGTACGTCTACGCGTGGAAAAATTGCACAGCACCTCATGAACGCACACAGCAATGCGCAAAACTAGGATTAAAAAAAAATCCACAACTACCGTAAAAAATGATCACGTGCAGCAATTCAACCTTAGACTACGCAATCATTTAACTGCTAGGCACAGCTCCATCATAGTTTCACTTCGATGATTTGCCATTGCACCGAGCAATCGAGTATAAAATGTTGGAAAAAGAATACAGACGGAACTCATCTTCTGCAGTACGCTTGCCAGAGCGGCGTGTAATAACAGTAGTAATAGGATGGTACTGGACGATACGACCGTCATACGCTGGACTCGGCTGTTGCCGTGCTGGAAGGTCGTACAGCTCCACAGGTGCAATCATCAGGGACCGCCGAGCAGCAAGCCAAGGAAGCAGCAGATCTCTGGATAGCTGCGGAACACGTCACCGGCGCACCAACACCACTTGAACCACTGCGACATATGCAAGTTCTAATGTCGCACGAACCAATGTAGCTTTTGTTCTTGGTGTTCTTGTCTAAGTGTGCGAGCTTATCCCCCATACACTCACTGCCACAGCGTTCTCGAGACGACACTTTAACATTAACGTGACTGCTGTCTAGGCTGCCACTGGAGTGCCGGTTTACACGACCTGGACCACACGAAACTGAATCTTTGTAGCGACAACTACAGCGACCGCCGGTGCACCCTGGTTCACCATTTCTTAAATTACTGAAATTTCCACAACTGTTTCTTAAAGCTAAAGAATTACCAACATTATCGCTATTGTAATTTCTACTATTACTACTACTAGTACTGGAGCGGTGGCAACGGCATCCATCACTGGCGGATGACAATTTACCATTGTAATTGTCCGTTTTATTAGAAGGCACAGACTCGACCGATGATCTGGCAGTGTTACGGGAGTTTTTAGAAATGATGGAGGGATTGCACTGGTTGTCTTTGAAGCTATGTGATAGGTAGACAGAGTCTGCCCCATTAGTGGACACTACTAGCGAGCGTGACCCTGCACTGGAAGAACATCCATTAGCCGCAGCAGCAGAAGATGAAAGCTTACTTCGTCCAGAGCCATTAGGTGACCTGTTAAAAGGTGAGCGAGATGATCCTCCAGTATTACAACGGGGGCTTGTTGATGGTGCAGGACAGTTCACATGTACGTAGCTGGGAGTCTTGTTTACGTGGCTGCTGCGTAAAGCAAGATGCCCTGTAGCACCAGAAGAAGCGTCACCATTGACACTTTTACCCAAAGACTTCGAATCCCCACAACCACACGGTTTGTTACAGTCATATTTGCAGCATTCATCAGGTGTTGCACAAGCGTAACTGGCAGCGGTAGACACGGCTAAGGAGTTGGCAAACTCAGCACTGAGTTCTTCGTTGTCAGCCAGCGAGACACCGTTCACAGTGATGATCGAAGCCAGAGTTTCGGGGGAGAAGGAACTGACGGAGCTGGCATTACTCAGCTTGTGACTGCCCACACTCGCTCGGCTCACCAAACTCGCTCTGCTTGCGCGGCTCGTCGTGCTTCGTAAAAAAGCGCAATTAAATTTTTAAAAATAATACCTACCATAGATACTAACACAAAAATCTTGAATGATTCTCATTTTATTATTGAAAATACATATATTGCAAGACAATTCTCGGTCTCAAAACATCAGAAAACCAACTAATAATTATCTAATAAGTAATTAGTAAAAATGTATAATGCAACTGGTGAAAATAGAAGGTCGGTTAAGTATTTTGGTAGAGTAAACCAGAGGATGGCCTTAGCTTCAGAGCCAACCAGATACTGAGCTACCTAGGGCGTCGAATAACTTTAGATTTGTAAGTATTCTTAGAGTGCAGGTAAAATCAACTGCAACGCATTAATTACTTCGAACACCAAGATTAAAAAATCAGAACCCATCATTAAGCTTGGGCCAATCGATGTCTTTGTACACACATAACGAATTGAAGAGAACGTGCCAAAAGAATCAAAAGAGAACACGACTTTCGAAGGAGAATACTTTAGCGATCAAATATATGCATAGAGTAAAACAATGAAAATTTCTACGTAAAATTGGGACTAACCAACAATGAGGGTAGCCCAAGATAGAACAGACTTGACAACGCACCCGTGAAGAGACAGCAATTTCCCAGGAAAGTAGAAACGCACATAATCTTCAGTTACCTGCACGTCGAGGGCGATCGTGAGATGGGTTGGGAAGAGATGGAGGGTGACCGCTGCCGCAGTGTCACGGTAATGACACTCTTCTTGTGAGCAGCGAGCACCGCAGGACTCGCAGGTTGGATTAGCACGTCCGGTGTGGCGCGGTTGGCAGTAGCTGGACTTGACGAAGCTGAAGACGTCGTCGTAGCAAGATTTTTGGCGGAAGGTTTCTTGGCATCGCCATTTAAAGAATCCTTACAACGGCATTGTTCTTCTTCCTTAGTCGGGCATGAGCACTTCTGTTGCGGAGATTTTGACTGTTCAATAGCCTGATTTCGTGAAATATACACTGTCTTTGAACCTGGCGAGGACACCTGTCCCGTCAAATTATTTTTTTCATGGCTATTATCGTAATTCACGGCCGAGTTACGTCTAATTTCAGAAGCTGGTTCAGCCGGTGTATTTGGTTTAAGTAGCGATTGACTTCCCACACTGTCCGTCTTGCGCATAGCATCAGAATTGGAAGAAAGTCCATTAATTTGGGCTGACAAAGGGCTGTGAGGAGCGATAGTATCCATGGGACTTCCTTCTTCAGTGTCTTCCTCTTCACTTTCTCTTCTCTCCTGAACATCTGATATGCGTTTCTTGATAGGTGAATCCTAAGAGAAAAATTACACACTTAAAAACCTTGCAAATAATTTACTACAAACATGCACCAGATCCCTTCTTGTGAGTGGATTCTATTTCACTCTCTAAAGAACGCCAAGTGTCAAACGCGTACAGAAAACAACAGATTCTTTTCAGTGTACCTCTATCAGAAACGATTCCACGCTCATGAGGGTTACAGAGATTTTCCAGTATGTTAGTATAAAGTAAAAAAACTAAATTCAACATTCAATATCAAGATCAAATTGCTTTCAGGTACTAGACAAGCCAAGATTTTTTCTAAGTTAATAATTTACCACATATGCATTTTATAGCAGTATAGTATAAGCTTGAGATACAAGTTTCATTCATTCTTTAACTTAGCTCGTAAGTCAATTTAGTCGTAATGCAAATGAATTTTTCCTTTGAAATTATGTGAATAGATTTAAACTATTCCTGCCCCATAAAAACAAAAACAAAACAAACGCACCTTTTCGCATTTTATATTATAAGATCCAACATTGTATCTCCTACCCGCTCTTTCTCTTTAACCTACACCAGCAAAAGCTTCCTCATCTCTTCATGGATATTTGTTCTTAATTGGGATGGAATAGTAATTCCTATCGCTAGTGTTCCACTTTTGATTATATTCTTTTGTTTGAGGATGGTTCAAATCGTAGATGTACTGTGGTCATACTGCCCTGACAATTCAAGCACTCGCACACCACCCTCATGTTTTTCTATTACTTCTTACTTCACTGCTATTGACATCTTTATTTTATTGTTCTCATCACTGTCCTTGCACTCATTTTCTTGGGCCCCATGATATCGCATAAAAAAGGAAATAATATGAAAATGATGAAAGAATCAGCAGCATGCACGAGATCTGACTTGCTACATAGAAAGCAAGGGGATACTGGCTAAGCTGATCCAGGACCGATGCACCAACTAGCGGCAGGATCCTGAAGCACGATTCGTATATCAAAGTTTCGCTCGCATCTCGAGTAAAATGACCACATCGAGGCTCGTGTCTCAAAAAATTCGCGCGTCAGGTTACTTGTATCTCAAAGTACAATTCTCAAAGTACACTATTGGGTAGCCTGATTTAATTCACTTTCTTTCATCGAAATAGAAACCACAACGTAAGAGAAAATCTCGCTGTAAGACATGAAGGTAATTATGTGTTTCAAGTACAGTTTGACTTCGAGGAAGACTACGCGATGTCCTCTCTTTTAGGAGAACAGACGGCCGCTGATTAATTTATATACAGTAAGATCCATATATTATTACTTTACAAAGTGCTTCATCTGGAGTCAGAAAAATTAATAATTAAAACATAAATAACAAAATGCAAATTTGTAATGAAAGAAATAGAAATTCGTAGATAGATAAATATAATTTTCAGTGAGCTGTCGACTTCAACAGTAAATGAAAAACGAATTTCCTGCTCATCGTATGACATTCATTTTAGCAACCAACAGCAGAAATTAGTCGCACACCCACAAGTCTAGTGGCAATATTTCTAATGAACCGAAACACAATACGATGGTAAAAAGACAACACAGTGACTCAGCAAAGAGAACACCTCGAACACACACAACACCTACACTCAGCTGCCTACCTGAATAGCAAGAGGAGCCTCTGTGTCGCTGCTGTTTTCGCGCTCGGTGCTCTCCTGCGTCTGCAGCACAGACCGACCATGTCCCGGCAGTGTTCCATATGACCTCCCACGCTCGAAGGGCTTCCATGCAGGGAGGGTAGCACTAGGCGGTGTTGGTGTCGTGGTGACTGCGTCGTCGGATTGTAGAGGAGAGGTGGGAGCTGGAGGAGCGTCAGTCGACGCGGTTGAGGTAACCATTGGTTCCGTGGTGGGAGAAGTACTGGTAGACGTGGAACATGGAGTGGGTTTCACTACAGTTTCAGAGGCTGCAAATAATGCGATTTAAGTTAAAGACCAATTCAAAAATTTATAGAAATAATTTAATTTATATTTATATAATTATGTATCTGTATCAACACGAAAAAACACATCCGCATTAGAGGGCGTTTGACTGTAGGTTAATTAGAAAAAGTCTTACCAGTGGGTTGCTTAGCGATGGGTGGGTTGAGTGACGCAGGGAGGCAGTCACGAGGGATGCGGTAAGACCAATGCTCTTTGTTGAGTACCGTTGTGGCACACGGGCCATCGTTGCTTTGTCGGCGCTGTTAATAGTAAATGAGGTATTAGTAACACATATCAAGTTACCTTCGAAAAGTATGAGGTCTTCAATCATTGTCTCAAAGTTAAAAGCAAAATTCTAAATTTTAAAATGAACATAGTCCTTCATGACAATTCTTAAAAATTGTCATAATAAACGATCTATATATCCAGTGTAAATTTTGTTGAAAATGGTTACAACTGCCGTTACTTCAGTGAACACCACTGTGCCAACTTGCATACGGATATTATTTAATTATTGGGTACGCTACACAGCAGCCTATTAACGAAATCTGACATCGATAATCGAATTCTGAATGGAATCACGCATTCAACGTGCAGACTAAATTAAAAATTCTTATCTTTAACCAGTTATTGAAGAAGAATATAAGAAGAAATGAGCTTTGTACAAATTTGAAGCTGGTTTTCACTTTAAATAAATTAAAAAAGTGTGCAAACAAAATTCAGAAAAATTTGGCAACATCCAAGAACTAAACTACAATCGAGCAGTCTTGTATTTCACGCTTTTTTTGCGGTATTGTCGAAAATATCACTCATAAAACTGATTTACATCGAAGAGTTTCGCGTTTACAATTATTTATTTTAAGTCCAAATGCCTTTCGATTACATTTGAGCGAGTGTAGAAAATTCGTTCCTGTTTAGTTCATAGGAAACAATTGCTTATCTATAATATGTTACATCTACAACAGAAATATTTGTGAAAAAATAAGGTCTATTAAAATCCATCGTTAAGCAATCCGCATTCCACATACAGTATTCCTTAATGCATATATCAATGTTACGCACATGTTAATCGCTCTATTCGCAACTGTGATCAGAACAAATCACGAGGTTAGTAAGTCTTGTGATACGTACAATTATTATTCATCAATTACTAAGCACTTGTCGAGATACTCTCATAAGATTACGAAGAACAGCTTACCTGATAGAAAAGGAGATAGGCGTCTTGGGTCACAACTTTATCTTCAGGGATCTGCTTCACTCTGCTGTCGTCAAACTCGTACCATTCGCCCGAACTGGGGTTGTGACACACGGCTGGAAAATCAAATTAATAGTGGATGCAACTTTTCACGCTGATCTTTTTCAAAAATAATGATAATGAATGTCAAATATTGGTCTCTTGAACATGAGCATTAGGTAACCTGACAACAAATGATCAATGTCCTAAAGCTAAAGTAACTGGTAAACAAATAATTGAATTCGGCGGGCGATAAAAAAATTATAAGAAATACATTTGTATACATTTACGAGTTTTTACCTATTGTTATACATACATTACACCCTTATACAACACATTATACACAGTATGCAGGAATATAAATATTTATTTGCTATTTTGTAATCGTTTTGAACACAAGTATTCAGCAGCAACAGTTTCACATGCCCGCATCCAACGATGACCAAATGGAAACGCTGTACCTCATCGTCTAAGCAGCCTTATTTTACAGCTCAAGGAACACTCGAATATCGGCTATGAGCTTACGATAAAATTTAGGTCATTGTACATAATAATGAATTGGAAGCAAAAATGGTGGCCGAGCGACCGAGATGTAATTGTGCAGAAGTATTTCTAATGGAAGAGTTATCTAAAATAATGCAATAACAAATATCACACACCTAAACAAAGTTCTTTTTCTATCGGATTCATGTTTTAGCTTTGTTTCCAAATTTATTACTACGATTCAACTTATATAAAGAATTTCAGAATGAAGTACTCTTGCAATTTTTTAAAGTTCCCACAGAAACACTTAGAATATTCTTATATGCATACATAAACTGAGAAGAACTGAAGTTAATAACATATTTAATGAAATCAAATTATGAGAAATCATCACCAAAATAACGTGAGCGTATAAACGCTTACTTCAGAATTCCCTAGAAGAACTTGATAAATTTGGTAACGTATTGTTGATCGCTATCACAGGCATGATTCATAAATACTCGAGTTACTAACAAATTCGCGTGTAGGAACTGACCAGTGTAGTGTCCTCCTTGGAGGTCTTTGCCGTGATGATTACAAACGGCGTAGAGGTCATACACATGCTTATCTTCAAGCTGTTGCTGCTGATAGAGCCGTTTAGGCTTGCGCCAGGGGGACCACACACCAGAGCCAACGTTGCTCACAGTTGTGATGGTTTTGTCTTTGCTGTCGTCCGTGTTGTTGGCACCAGATTTCTTCTTGCAGTTCTCTGGTGAGCTCTTGGTGATGCTCTGCTTGGCAGTCGCGCAGGTGGTGTAGCTGTTGCGCTGCGCTACGTACTCTGAGATGTCTACGTCCGTCAGAGGGAATGACACGAATGTGTTCAATTTCGAGGAGCTATTGCTGTTCAAAGAATTCTGCAAACCATTAAAAAAAAGACAGTTATATCTTTTGAAAAACTGGACACACAATAGACTTAACGAACGTATTTCACCTGCAGAGTTCAGCTACTGCGTTACACAATTCAGTAGCTATGGTGTAAGTTTAGGTAATTTTTTATCAATAATTATACTTTGAATCATTTTCTTGCAAACGCTACTCTAAGGGCAGCACGAACCGAAAACCAAGCTATGAGTGGCACCTCAATATCAAGTTGAAGTTACCTGTCTGAAGCGCTTGAGGTGCAGAACAAGTATTTGGGGAGCTGACCAGAGCATAAGTCGCTTCACTCCCTGCTCCTTCCTGTCGCATGACGGACAGTGCCAGGCGTCACCGCTGCTCAGCTGTTCAGCACTCGAGTGAAGCTGAGCGGTGTAAACACAAGATAACTGTTCAGCACTCGAGTGACGCTGAGCGGTGTAAACACATTCAAGATAACTGTTCAGCACTCGAGTGACGCTGAGCGGTGTAAACACATTCAAGATAACTGTTCAGCACTCGAGTGACGCTGAGCGGTGTAAACACATTCAAGATAACTGTTCAGCACTCGAGTGAAGCTGAGCGGTGTAAACACAAGATAACTGTTCAGCACTCTAGTGAAGCTGAGCGGTGTAAACACAATATAATTATTCAGCACTCGAGTGAAGCTGAGCGGTGTAAACACAATATAATTATTCAGCACTCGAGTGAAGCTGAGCGGTGTAAACACAAGATAACTGTTCAGCACTCGAGTGAAGCTGAGCGGTGCAAACACAGGCAAGATAATTATTCAGCACTCGAGTAAAGCTGAGCGGTGTAAACACAAGATAATTTTTCAGCACTCGAGTGACGCTGGACAGGGTAGAAAAATATACGTATTTTACGGTACTAGAGCAGGGCGAAATACGGTTATTCAGCACTTGAGTGAAACTCAGCTGCGCGAAAAAACATATTAGGTAATTTTCTGCCAGATGATAAGTTGTTCAAGTGATTTCTTCAGTTCCCTGGACATCACGAGGGAAAAGCGTAGCTCAAGTGCATGGATTGTGTATCGAACCTCCCATCAACCCTTGATACAAACGAACTCACCTAGAGCGACATGTGATACGTCACTTTATAGTTTGTACACCAAGTCCGATTTGCCTGTTCAGTGTCATAATTTTAACTATGCAAATTAATGCCAGTGCAGTGAGTAGCATTCCGTTGACAAAGAATGCAATTCTGAACTACGTGAAAGAATCTGAATACTCATTAAGAATTGAAGAGAAATACTTTCAAATTCCTGAAGTGATGAGCTTACTCGTAGGCAGTCGGACAGAGTCGTAGGAGGAGGCTGAGGAGGGCTACGCTTGAGCTCCTCTACGCTGCTGTGCTTCTCCACGTGGTCCACGTCGTCCACGATGTATCTAGAATACCAAGGTATTCCAGTAATTAATGAATGCTACCGTGAACAAATTATTACAGTCAACGATTGTAAGCTCCCAAAATTCAACTGTAGGGCACTAATGACCGTCAAGTAGAGAGTAAGCATACGTTCAATGGGCGTTACAAATGCATATATTCATTGGCTTTTATTTCAGAGATACAAAGCCCGTAGCAGACTATATTCTCAAGTTCAAATTGCCTGAACACACCGAACTGAAAAACAATTCCTGACTCACAAAAAAAGCATAGAAAAGCGCAGTAATAAAGGCAGTCATCACAGGCTCACGTTCACGCAGGATCAAGATAAACCAAACGACAGAAAATTATGAGAGACGCGATCAGCACATAGATTTTTTCATGAAAAAGATGGGCGACACTAGAAGCGAAGTTGTAGTTCACATAACTATTTAAATGAGCAAAACAGTATCAATGTAGAGAAATTCCTCGTTAATACAAAATTCAAATGCAATAGGAGCACACTAAACAGAAAACCCAATTGAATTTGAAAGTAAATTATCCTCGTACATCTCTTTCTGAAACGTATTCTCCGAAAACACTCGATTAGAGTTTCGACAGCTAAAATAGAATGGAATAGAACGAGGCAATAAGAACGAGCCGTTTGACCGATTCTTGGGTCGATACACAAGCCCCATGCCGTTCATACCCAAGTGCCATGGCGTTGACACCAAAGTCCCATGCCGTTGACACCAAAGTCCCATGTCGTTAACACCGAAGTCCCATGCCGTTAACACCGAAGTCCCACGCCGTTAACACCTAAGTCCCATGCCGAATAGCGACAAAGTTGAGAATAGCCTCACTTTTGCTTCGTGTGTGCCTGCCAAAGGAGGAGGAGCTTGAGGTGCTGGGGCTGGTGAGGGCAGCAAAGCGCCAACGCCTGGTCCACGCTCTGGCTGTAGAGAGGCAGCTCTACACTGCTTGCTATGCTCACCCCCTCCTCGCTGCCTTCACACACGCGCACTTGGAACACACCCTCCTGTAACGAAATATATTCCAATCAGGTATATAAAACAGAACAATACCATGCTAGAATTAGGTATATGCCGTAGAAAGGCATTTACGAATAAAAGTTCATAGCTGCTGGGAGGAAAATTGTTAAAATTAGGAGTATCACCTCATGGGTGTTCTTATTTAAGGTGCACAGCACCTCGTAATACACCTCTCTACTCAAAACAAAGTAGACACCCTGAAAACGATGACATAGAAGGAGCATGATACATGATCACGATGAGTATTTGGCGAAAGATTCAAAGGATTACGCCCTTCTACTGTCCTCGAGTCCCGTGTTGAAACCAAGACGTAGTTCGCTAGCTGCTGTATGAGTCGGCGTATGAAACCCGAGAGCGAATAATCCGCCTCTTCGGACTGGCTTCTTCTATGCATCTTTTATCTTCATCTATACAGGAGGACATAGGTCGAGCACTTTCTATTGAGCTTGCGATGACGATTTACAACTAAATTTAAACTAACAAGGTATCACAAACGAGCTCACGTTTTACTGGAACTTTGAATTTAAATGAAGTGAATATTTGTCATCAATGGCGTACAATTTTATTTCAAGTTCGTCAGTCAGTAGTAGAAAACTGGTAAATCATCGTTATCGCGAGTCTAGAAACCACAATTCTCCGATCAGGTCTACTAGATAGCATTTATTTAAAAATAATCATATGTAGTTTTACTTCTAACCATACAAGGTGTTCTGCCCACATACTAATGTTCAGCTTGTTACAATTAATAATTCGAACTTTCCGTCCAGTAGAGAATCCACACAGACGAGACTTAATTCGGTCTTCAGACCTACAGTTCATAAAAGGACGCCTAAGATTTGCTCATGACAGGGTGGGCAGTCCTAATCTCTTAGATAAGAACGAAGTGTAATGACGTACCTCCTGCTGCGAGGTGAGGGTCTGTGTGGTGACCATGGTGGTCATTTCTTTGAGGAGAAGTTTCTGCAGGTCTCTGTAAGAGATGTCGCGGGCCACTTGTGACTGATATACGCCACCAAACCTGAAAAGGACACTCAAAGTTAACTGAGCAACCAAACACTACAATTGTTGCTATTATCACCTAAAACTATTGTCCTTACAGCCAGACTTGGTCAGGGCTCTTGAATAACGTTAGCCGTACCCGATACATTTACTAAATGTGTTGTTCCTAGTAGTCTATGATACTGCATCATAGAAGCCAAAGTTTTGTGACCAGAGACTGCAAGATATACTACATTTTAACAACAAAAATTATCGACATAGAACGAGTCTCACAATGCACTCTGCTACAACATCTAACATTATAGATACGTAGGAGGAGAAGCCGCTCAACATAAAATAACTCGGAAAGCTAAAATTTGACACGCACTCGCAATAGAAATCGTTAGGAAAGGCAAAATCAAATTTATTTCACTACCCCAGTGCGTGTACAGAGTACGCATAATTTAGTGACCACACATCGAGCAAGCTAAATTCCAATATAAATAACAGACGTGCTAAGACATCACACATCTCCAACGCTGCACTACATTACTGGAATTGCAATTGCAACATGCCTCCTCAACTACTGGAGTAGGTTAAAATTCGGAAGGTAAATTAACGAATAAACAATGAAAATGATACGTAAGAAACACAAGCGCCTCGTACCTGACGTAGCACGGCTCAGCAGCTACCACATTCAGCCAGGTCACGAGCACAAAAGGGCCCTGGTCCTCAGCAGGAGCAGCGTCCACAGGCAACTCGATGGCGTGCACGCTACCGCCGCTCCCAATGCTGTCCACGCTGCAGTCATCTGTAGCACACCACGCTCATTTCACAACTCGCCCGTGTCCGTTCAATGAGAACTACACATTATTTTGATGCCTCTAAAGATTGAGGCATTAGGCATGTAGGGTAGGAGAGTAAAAATTTAAAACGAATGACTTCATTGATTGGCCGCTGGTTCGTACTCAAGAACTAGAAAATTAATTTGTAAGCTTGAAGACATTTTAAAGCGTGGTTCTTCCTCAACAAACCATTCATGTTTACACAAGTTGAGAATTTCTATCTAATATTTCTCAGAATTCCCAATCGTTCAGTTCCATTTAGGAAAAAGAATTACACCTTATAATTTCGAAGAAGTATTTTAGTTAGGAAATATGGCATCACTCCAAAATAACAGTCAAGGAACGTGTTAAGTAACTGAATCTCAGCCAGACAACGTTGGTCTAGAGGTCTAGGACAGCTGCTCCATAATATGGTGATACAAGTTGTTTTTAGTGCTCATAGGTAAAAATTGTAAGTTATCAGTTTTCAAATTAGCAAAGATAATTGCAAACAGTTTCTAGCTTAAAAAGTCATGGCTTCTCCATACCAATGGACTCGCGTTAAAAGTTGGCATCCTAACATTGGAAATACCGTCATCCAATTGCAGTAGCGCTCCTATTATTACTCTAGAACTACCAGACAAGAACAACCAAAGAATTTCATCTAGGTCAAATTGCACGAACACTTTGATTTGGCGTCATTTGCAAAGCAGAGCAGGCAGTAATGCCTGCAGTGGGCAATAGTGATTGCACAGGGTGGCAGTAATGCCAGTAGAAGGCAGTACTGATTGCACAGGGTGGTAGTAATGCAGGTACTGGTTACACAGGGTGGTAGTAATGCCAGTACTGGTTACACAGGGTGGTAGTACCTGCGAAGGTGCGGTGGAAGCCACTGCCGTCCACCTCAACGATGATGAGGGAGGCCAGCTCGAGACCACAATCCTGTGCCAGTGTCCGCCGTAACTCTCCAAAGCTGCTCCCGCACACCACGCTCACACCCAGACACACCTGCACCACCATATTCACTTCAAATCTTTGTCCAGGTTGACGAAATGCTTCCAGTTCAAAATATAGAAGTCAGCGTTTTTGATTCATTATTTTTTTCAAGATTAGTTCTGTCATTTGATTTTTAAGTAATCGAATAATTTGAAGGGAGTCTTTGTGCATTTGTTTAAAACGATTTTTTAGTCACCACACCATGCTCATTTCACCATGGCATGATGATGTGCTACACAGTAAAGGCATTCCCGAAAATACAAAAGTTACTGCCGGTAACCATGAATAGTCACTAGGCAAAAGAGATATCTAATTACTAACGAAGGAGGAATTTACCGTACTGTACTTCCATTTTAGAAAAACTTGTGTTATGAATGATAATTATGAATAAGAATACTTCTTCAACTTCAATAACATACAAGTGAAGCCTGATTTGGATTTTATAATAAAATACGATAGCTTAGCAGTCATTAAGCATATTCTCTTGTCAAAAATGATGAAAAGTATCTGGGTGATGCCTGCAAAGATGTAATTAAATACGTCCATGTTCCTCCACCTAAATTGCGCGGAATAACCGAATAAAAAGTTCCCATGTTTCCTCTATCAACGCGACTATGTGGATGCACTTAAAACAGTTCACTCATTACTGTGCGCATTGAATTTTTTCGTATTATCTATATGTACCGAAAAGTTCAATAGTTTTTGCGTTGATATAGGAGAACAAAAATTCAGAACAGTCTCCTGGCTGGGAATATTAATTCGTACGGATGTGATAAACAAGGTATCTAAAGACAGGCAACAATGACGGCGAGTAGTCGCACAAGTCTGTAGCTTAATGATAAGCAAATACATTTGTTACGACAGGTTGCGTGATAAGTTTCATTACTGCTAAGTTCAATGACACTAGTATGAGAACCACGTTTTAACAAGCTCTTAACTTCATAAACGTATATCAGGTAAGCGTAAAATATCAATCATTAATCCTTCGAATGGAACACCCATGGTACACATTACTCATATACTAGAGAGTTCCCGTGGAAATTCCACGGTTTAAAAGTGATAAAATAAAGGATTTTTCGACATAGAACTTAGAAGTTTTTGTAGCGACGCACTAAGTAAAGCATGATCTGGTGACACTGGAGCTGATTCATACCATTCATGAGACAGAGAGCCGTAGTTTTAAAGTGACCTGACAATCTATGTGCATCGATTCCTCATTTTTTTGTAACAATTTTAACATTTTTTTTAAAAATATGATTGAAAGTCTCAAGTTAGCTTTTTATATGTAAGATTTTATAGTTTCATCTATATATACTAAGAGGATGCCTTTCAAATCCTTTAGCTTACCTTTGGGCACATACAACTACTGAACCCATTTCAGTATCATGCTTTGTTGTGCCAACATATTGGTGTTTTGCCATAAAATCATCTAAACGATGTCACAAATATTTCATTATCCCCACCCCTAATCCAAATTAATAAGTCTGATAGTCTAGATCAGTGGTGGCCATCCTTTTGCATATCACGCGCCACTTGCCCTATAATATAAGATCAGATGCGCCAATTTTACACAAAAGCATGAGAGTACATGAGAGTATTAAACATATTAAAAAACATATTAAACATATTAAAAAACATATTAAAAAACATATTAGTATTAAACATCTTAAAAACATTAATTTATCCCCTCCAGCACAAAGGCAATGCGCCATCATTAATCGTTCAATGCGCCGCATGTGGCGCATGCGCCGCAGGTTGGCCACCACTGCTCTAGACTCTAGATAGTCTATTGGAAGTAACATGACTAAAAGCCGCACTGAAATCCTGTTTCAAAAGTAGCTTAAAATCATGAAGCAGCATTTCCTTCACAACTTTAAACACTGACAATATTTATTTTTTCGCTAATTTGGGTTGTAGGTCAGGGAAAGTCTTGAACAAACTCAATCCGGCTGTGCACAGCACACAAAAGCTAGGGGTGGCTCACCTGTTTTGGCTGTTGATTGAGGTAGACCACAGTAACGAAGATGGGCATGAGCTCCACGTGGGGTATAGGCAGGGACACGCACATAAAGGGGTCAAATGTGTTGCTTTCGCACTGGCAGCGTGGGCACCGCAGGGAAGACCGATACTGAGCCTGTAAAAGCATTTAAATTCACAACTACTTATTTAGATAAATTGGATTCAACTTCAGAAGATACAGCGAATTAAAATCCACCACACGAATCGTAAAAGAACCATCAAATTCTGCGAAAAATAATGTGTAGCACCTCATCACACTTGTCAACCATTTCAAACACTCCGTTAAAAGAGGGTTTTCACTACCTGAACATTTTCAAAACGCAAAGTAAATGGATTCACTGGCACTTGTTCTACAAAGAAATGGAAATAATTCACTTACACAGCTACCTGTGTACTGCAAGCAGATGCAATGTTTACAAAAACAAACATCGACTTTCAACACACGGCCACCAGACCACTGACATACCGTGCTAGCAACTCTGATGCAAGCGCACAACACGACTGATGCGGGCTTCTTCGGAAGATATAAGGGAAGGGAAAAGTTTTAGAACAGATTGCTATTCATTCCAGAAAAATTGGCCGTTGAAAATGTTTTCCATAAGAATCCTCGACTGTTGCCGTGAACAATCGTTCCCAAAACCCACACTAAATATCCTAGATCAGAGCGAATGAAAGAAATTCGAGGGGAACATTTACATCAACAGGTACGTGTGGCTGTATTCGGTTTTCTAATGCTAACAATTTTATGCATACTTTGTGTTAGTTCCATAAACAAAGATTGATATACTGACCTGGAATATGTCTTGCACAAACGAACTGTTACAACGCAGATGATTGTTGAGCGTCTCTGACGCCACCACCTCGTCTGGACGGCCGTGAGAGCTCTGTAACACAAAGTGTATGCAAATACATTACAACTCTCAGGCGCGTATTCTGAATATGCATATACTACAGAGAGCGGCAGCGTAACTTCCTTTTTTGCAATGTGCGCTTACCTGAAAAAAGGAAGTTATGTTGTCGCACCCTGAATTCTAGACTAATTACAGCAAACATGAAATACCCTTGTTGCTACATAGGTACAATAACCTTTGAGAAATTCACGTTGACCCTCGAAACACTTGAAATTAGATTACACAAGAAAGTAATTTATGTTCACAACACATTACGCTGAAAAAATGAAGACTAAGCAGACTGGGAGTATTGAAACCCTGCAGTTGCCATGGCGGAGTCGCAATTGCCGATCCAAACAAAAAATGTTCCCAAGCCAGCCGGTGCATTAAATGCTCGCAAAAAACCTGGGTACCAACAATACCTCACTGTATAACCACAGCCTGTTCCCATGAGAGCGTAGCAGTAGAACTTTAAACCCTCACAAAGAAAACCAATTACTGTATTACGGAAGCAACACTAATATATTAAAAACGGTTCAAGCTGCAATATAAAAAATAATGGACTGGGAATGGTTCACAAAACGCAAGTCAATTAGTGTAATTATCTTGTAATAAAACACGTGCCATTTAGGAAAAAGGAGGAAGACGGGCTCACATAATAGGGGTACACTGGCGAATAATTACAATAAATTACGAAAAGTGAAGAAAAAAAGGGAAAAAAGGGAAAATAACTGACAAACAAGAAACATCATATATAACATGACACTGAATGCATTTATCGATTGAAAATAACAATTCAGGAACTTGTTTCTTTCTTGAAATTCGACAATGCACATCAAAACCAACTAGATCCTAAGTTGCTTCGCCCTACAGTAATTGTAAAGGAAACAGTAATCAGAGGAAACAATGAATGTTGATGTTGAGATTTAGAAACTGAAAGCATGAACTCGTTAGGATGCCACTCAGCTCATATGATTGCTTACGTTGATCCAAACATCTTAATAATGTACACTTTCTGGTGGACGCAAGCAGAAAGCATGAAATTCTTGAGCTGTTTTGTACTGAAGTAATTAATTTCAAACAAAATGACGTTCTCGAGTATCACACGCGTCTTGAGCGATACTTCAACACATGCATAGATACAAGTGATTGACATAAAAACTGATAATCTCAGCACGAAAATTTTTTTCCAACAGTACCAGAATAAAAAAAGGCAAAACAGCATTCAAAATAAACAAAACTAGAACTACGCACTCGCTAATTTCACGAGAGGAAACCCCAAGATACAAGTGTACACTTTATGTTGCAAGCATTATCCGCGAGTGAATAATGCTCCTACACCAGCGTACAAACCTGGGAATAAACCAGAACATAAACTAATAGAAAAGTAAAATGTGGAAGAATTAGGGCGAGGGCAGGAAGCGAGGGCGTGGCGAGAGCACTCAGCTCAATGAGGTGCAAGGGAAGAGCTCACCAGCAGCAGGCGCCAGGCTCAGTAAAGTGGGCCCAACCTAAACCAAACACGCGCTAAATGGCCCAAAAAAATCTACTTGAGCTACGCTACTGCGTGTCTCACTGACGGGCTTCACTTGAGAATGGTTTCAAACATTTAAATGGGCGTCGTGTAGTAAGGAATTTCATCACTAAAGGCTACAAAATTCGTTCCTACAAATCTCAACAGTTATGTATTATTAACAGAAGTTGTAATTGGGAAATTGACGAAAAGTTACAATGTGAACCAATTAAACTAAAGCAAAAAAGATACTACCGTAATAACCATAGAATTTCAAAAACGAAACCACAGCAAATTTCACAGGAAATTAATGTCTGGTTATTTTTTCGAGAGACGGATGAATTATCGGCAGCTATAATGACAAAGTTGTCCATATCACACCGGAGAGAATTGCGTACTTCAGTCTATGTTTGAACATAAATATTTTGGTGAGAGGCTGCACAAAGTGAACACACACAAGTGTAACTTGCAAAGTCAAGAAGAGTTGCAACGAACAAGCGACTGCAGTGGAAATAACGACTGAGGGAATAAACAGATCAGTATCTGATCTCAAAATTATCGGGGCGCATAAAACTTGTATCCAATGTTGAATATACATAATAAAATTTTCACCGACAAAAATTCCGATGATAACCATAGGGAATAAATTGCTCCAGTATTTTTCAATATCAAACAAAAGGAACTCTAACAACAAAACTGCCAAATCGATAAAACCAAATTTCATGTGAAAGATATCAGATTGTTCGAGTAAACCTAGAACAGTGCGCACGAAATTTAGAAATACCAAAATTCAAGGCTAAAACTTTAAAATTGAAAAGAAAATCCGCAAATTGAATGTTGGTAAAGTTATATACACATTGTCTTCAACTGTACACAGTTGGCTACTTCAATGTGATCCACATTGAAGAGTCGTAAAGAAAGTCAAATAAGAGAACTTGGAATCATTGGCAAAAATATATCTGAATAATCTTCCTGAATATGTGTTTCACGTCGAAAGTGCACAATCATGTTCTAGAGGCAGACCACAACGGATTACGGCGCGACCATTCTGGCTAAATTATATGTGCAACAATGCTTCACTTCGGTAGAGGTTCTTAATTAATTTCAGCAGCAGTTTGAGGGGTTGTAAGGTGCGAAACATTAATTCTGAAGTTTAGCTGCCAACAGCGTCGTGAACTTAAGAAGTAGTCGGCGCTTTCCGTCAGCCGGCAACACAAAAGCATTTGGAAAAAACAGAGATAAGTGAACAAAAGAACAAACCAACATAGCTTAAAATACAAAAACATAGGCATAAACTGTGAAAAACTGAGAAAGAAAGCATATTGGTCGTAAGTCTGGAACGAGAGTTTAGTTATTTACATACGGCATGGGAAAATAACAAAACCCGCAGAACCAAGAAGAAATTTAGAAAGCCAGCCGTTGCTGTAGGATAGGCGGACAGTAGCTTGAGAAACTTCAAACAAACTGGGGAGAATGAGCAGATGTTCAGCGATATCTTTTCTGCACGATATTTAATGTTTGAGCACTTACAAGAACCACACAAAAAACTCAAAAGGCGAACCAAAAACGAATGTAAGATAACCTTGATGTTTGATTTAGGTTTCTATTCTTCAAGTGAAAATGTTTTCTGCAAAGTAATTCATATTTATTTATAGACTGATAAGTCTAGCTTCATTTCGTGTACTAACAAAGTAAAATGTGACTAATTAAAAAAGTTGTTACTGAAGGCTGTAACAGAGTGCAGTCACAGCTCTTGCGACAATACGCCCCAATTTGAAATTCAGGAATGACACACCTCATTTAAACTATGCATCATTTCTTCCAAGAAAATAAAATTTAAACACTGGATAATTTCCTCAACCAATTTTTTTATGCAATTACAGTGAGCTTAAACAATATCAGGAAGAGGAGAATCGTTTCGCTCAAAATGTCTTAAAAAGTCACTGCAAGCTGCCGAACCCACCGGTTGTTAATTTACAAGGAACCCTGATAATAAAAATAAGAGGGAGAAGGAAAGGAGCCGTGATTGACTATGAGGCGTTAGGTGCCACAAGGGTGAAGATGCCAATAACAGGTTTTGATTAATCGTCGTAGTTTGCAAAATGGAAATTCCCATAACAAAATTAATTATGTACACACTAATGGGTCCTTGGTCTCATGTTGTAGGTAAAGTACTAAATCCAGCTTAGTTCTTAAGATTTCAGTATCATAGAATCCATATTTTTTAGCTGGCCTATCCCACAATAGAAAAGACAACGAGAAAGAGGAAGGATGCGACCATTCCAACCGTACTAGCATACTCTATACATAAACTGTTATAAAGCCTTGCTGATTCCGCAGGGGGTACACCTGAACAACACTAAGTCTGCACGATATACAGTTACTATCAACATACTCCTAAATTATCAAGCTCGAATGGTGACCTGAATAATTCCTTTCAGTGCATGTCTGGCAGGGAAAGCGCGAAGCGATTCCTGAAGTGCTCTGCCATTTTAAATATAGTATTAAGAGTATAAGTTAGGCTATGCAGCAGCGAGTATTGCCGCAAAACAGCATGACGCATGCGGGCAAACCTAGCGAAGCAAGAATCCGACGACGTAGCAACCAGAGCTAGTTTTTCAGGCCAGTTCTCGCACATCGCCTCACGCTATCAAGTCGTCAGGCTCATGCTGCTCGGTTTCTCAGCAAGATGGTTTTTTCAGTTATCGTAACATATTAAGCTGAGCAAGGAATAGGTAAGGGAACCACAATATCCACACGAGTTTTAATTTTTTATGATAGTGTCAATGCAGTAGAGTGAAGCGACGTTCATCTCAGTACTACGTTGAAAAACTAAATTCCACGAAGTATCACCTCGCATTAGTCACGGAATAGGCCACAGAAGCATTCGAAGCTTGTAGAATTTGATAAATTAAAAGAAGAGCTAACTACACCTACTAATGACTGGCAGAAGACATATAATTAGCGTAACTCGAACTTAATGAATAATAATGAACCATCAAGTGTTTAACTTCAAAGTGAAAAAGTATTTATAGGTTAGACAAACAAAAACGACCTTAACTCTTAAAAAATAATATAATTCGCATCGCACTTTCACACAACAGCCTAAGATGAGTCTCATCATTCACGCAATTGAATCTAGTATTTGCTAGCAGTCATCCAGCTTGGCTTCATACTGTACGAGCTCCGCTAGGTTACACAAAAAAAAAAGATACGAGTTCAGCCCAAAACATGTTCTACAGCTGCAGCGATATTGTGTAATGTCATGACCAGAATCTGGAAAAACTTATAGAAAATTTGTGTACGAACTCTTTTCATGTGAGGCTACACGAAGCTACTGAAAAGATTTTTAAATACATCTTCGAACTAAAATCGATCGAATGTTCATATCGTAAAGATCAGTAACAAAATGAAGTCAGAATTCTCCTCCTACTAAAGCGTCGAGACAGAAGAATCCCTTACCTCATCTTTAGCCTAATATTTAAGTGCATCTTAGCAACTGGTACACTACTCAACATGTGCAAGTTGAACACACAAGAGAACCTCGCATTGTGTCCTCCTTTTCCAAGAGATTATTCAAGGCATTGCTTATAGATTCAACATTGATACTAATTTTAATAATCAAATGCTCTATAAATCATAGATTACAATGCACATGGTAGTTCACTCGCTATACAAAGTAATCACTAGAATATTTTAGGTTCATTTGCATCTTTTTTCATTATTGAAATAAAATTGTTTCTGACCGTGAAGATTTAATCATAAATTAGCATTTTTTACTCTGCCTTAATTCTTTCGCTTGTACCTTTTATTAACAACGTGGATTCATTCAAAACGTAACTCAATCGCTCGCACACTGAACAAAATCACTGCTCGTATCATCTTCATTATAGAGTTATAACATGTACGTGTCATAATAAAAATAAACAATTCAGACACGAATATTAAACGAGCCACTAAATGACAATAAATTCAAAAGCTTACTGCCCATTAAAAGCCGAGGATGTCATTTCTGATATGAATGGTCTGAAATAATTGAATTTATCACTATATCACCTAACACGCAGAGCATAATCTCGGTTATAAGAACACAGTCAATAGGAAGAGCCCCCTAAATTGACGGAGTCATACAGCCCAGATGCGCTTCCATAGACGCGTAGCCTGTGTGATTGATGCTCAACACGTTTCCTGCGATTACCTAACCGGTGCAAATATTCACTTTGTACGCATAATCACTAGAAGGCTCTGTAAAATGTACACCTAAACTAATCGGTGCCGGGCCCCTTCACAGGAAATGTGTTAAGAGAAGGCCGCTAGTTACTTACGACAACCCAGTAAACTGTTCGTTGAAGTTTTTGTTAGTGTATTGTCTTAAGACAGAGACTTTTTTTCATAAGAGAGTAGTTGACACGCGGAACGTGCAAGAAACCACCTGGTGTTTCTTTGGCCTACTTTTAGTTTTCCTTTATTTTGTCGGATCAAAACTTTCACAGTTCCCTAAAGAAAAATATTCAGTCAATCTAATATTTAACTTAGCACATTAGAAACCTACTGATACTTTATGAGTAAAAGGCACTTATAAATTAATTTTAGTTAGTTCAATGGCATTCCGCCACAACTGCTCATGAAGTGTTTCATCAACGAGGATTGATTTGAGAAAACGCACAGCCAAAGAATGAATGACGTGGGCAGACTCATACTGAAGACACACACAGTGAATTGCACAATGCGTACATCTCCCGCATGCACAACATAAGATTAAAAGGCTACACAATTATACAGAAGCGCGCTTATAACAACTTGCTGGAACAATTGACTGTGCCAGGTATCTATGATACAGGGTGTCTCAAAAAAATGTACTCACCCTTTAACCGTTGCTAACATGCTGTCTTCTTTGTGTTGCAGGTGTGAGGTTCGAAACTTTGCGAATATGATTAAATGTGATTAAAGAATCATGTTCGCAAAGGTTCGAACATCACACCTGCAACACAAAGAAGACAGCATGTTAGCAACGGTTAAAGGGTGAGTACATTTTTTTAAACACCCTGTAGATGACTCTGATCTCAGGAACACTAGTCACAATTGGCATAAAACTTCAAAGCATAATTCCTTCCACAGAGAGAGAGAAGCTTGGCACTTCCGCTACCAAGGAATCATAAAGGAGTGGCAGGTAATTTTGTAATCGAGCCGCGTCACTCCTTTACTTGACACCGCGTCACTCGTGTATACAACACTGTTGGTAATTAATAGCTCGAAAATAATACCGGTACCAACGGCCAGGAGTGTACTGCACTTAGACCCAGAAAAGTTGTGGAAAATAAGCAATTCAAGGAGTAAAGCAAACATAAAATAAAATTCAATTTGTAATTATTCTCCTCAGTAGAGAAGTGTTTATCTGTTAAAACACAAGCCACCTTCAACGTTATCAATATTTTTAAGTCGTTCCTATAAGAGTGACACGGTAGCATGAATTAATTCTAACCATTAGGTACCATGTCACTTATTTCAGCAGTCATTCGTACGTAAACTTTATGGAGCCTCGCGTTAAAATACTCGTATTACAATTGCATGCCATGTCACTTTTTCAAAGTTCAAAAGCACACAAATAAATCACAGCACTTACTTATGTATGCAAATATTGGTACATTGGTCAAAAAAAATTAAAAATTCAGAAATAAGCAGTTGGTCCTAACATTTAATCTCGAAATTGGATCTGTTAGTGAATTTGTTCACAATCTTTCCAATACAAGAAACGAACTGAGTCTTCAAGATATACTTAAGAAATCCCCGATAAGAGAATGCGGGAAGTACAAACACGTCTTCAAAAATACCTAGACAAGCTTTAAAACATTTCAGTAAATCTTTTTATTGACCCTAGTCACTAAAATAAAATCTCGAAAGTAATTGTGAAAGAATATGAGAAAAACGTAAATGGAATACAAAATACGTCGGCAGACAGGTATGACACCGACCGTGTGGTTAATGATCAGTGCTTGTGCTGCCAGGGCATCAATTTCGAGTGTTTGAATCCTCACACAACCCTCGAGTTTTGTCTGCTTATGACGCAGGAACTGCGAAGGCTGACAGACTGACAAACTATTTCTTCAAACTTCCAGACCATCGCAACGTATCCCTACGAGCCTCTGCTTCAAATCACAAGATGAACGGGAACAGTCGCTGTAAAAATGATCACTAGTCTTGAGATATAATCAGAATTGAAAAACCCCATTACATTTCATGTAGCCCTGAATGGAATTAAATTTTCTCCCTTCCATTTTTCTTTCTTTGATGCATAACACTTGTACAAAGCCACACGACTCGTCCGGATAAGAGGTTCTGAGAAATGTACAGTAGCAGCAAGCTTGAGGTTTTTGTGGATTCGGATAAGCCTGACGCAGATAAGCGATTCGTCAACGGAAAAAGCGCAAAAAGCCCGGTCCGCCAGAAAGAGAGAAAGAGAAAACTCGAGTGCATGAGTCAGAGCGGCAACACAAGCCAGTCAGCGATCTCCCCGAGCTATAACGGAAGCTTTTCAAGGGCGGTGCCGAGCAGAGAGACACAGGGTGGGCGGACGTGAAGCCACTGTGTCGAGAAGGATGAGTCAATTCCAAAACTAAACACTCGGCCGAGCAACAAACACAGGAAGGTAAAAGCTCTTTTACCTGCTCAAAATGAAGTATGTTATTAAAACAAGATCATACGAATGCACAGAGTGATTTAAAAAAATTTATTTGTACCATGAAATAAAAATGCATAGAACTTGTATCGCACTCCCTAAAACAAGGAAATAGTGTTCCTCTTTCAAACTCACATTGTGTCAATCGTGAATAGGTGTCTACTTAGACTATACTCTTTTTCACTTCGATTAACTTTATTTGCACGTGGGTGTGCAATGTTTTTCAAGAAAGGTAAGACAGACAGAGCTAATATCATTGCCGAATTATTATCTGGGAAAACTGACGCTCGTTATCTTCTAAAAACAAGTAAGTCGAACACCTGGTCACGCTCGCTTACCGCAACTCTCCTCAGTTTATTGTGCTGGTGGCAATGCAGCAGCAACCTATAAACAAATGAAGGGAATTTTCCAGTGCAGCTAGTGCCAGGGAAATTCTCATCTTTTCTGCTCGTTAAATACGTATATGTATACGCTAGGATGTAGGATCAGTGAGCTTCTTCTGAATGTTGGGATAGAAAAGTCTTAAGTAGACACATCACAGAAGTAAGCAACTTCTTCCACGAGAAGTAGTTCATCATGAAAAACATCTACATCATAGAGCTAAATAAAAGAGCTGGCAGTAAATTTCCGCTGGTAACAAGAGACAACGACAAGCACGACTACAGTCATCCCTGAGCGACAAGGTCATAAATGAAGAAATGGGATTTGTTATTTTCATGGTTGAAATCCAGGAAACAAATCCCCGACGTAAACTTTTTAGTATCCAAAAGCTTTGCAGATGGTGGTGGCAGACAGATGTATTTTTTAAATAAAATTTTCATTTAACAAATCTTTTTCTCATTCCAAATTTCGATACAACACAATATGAACTTTTACAACTGTATGTGGTGTAGTAAAGTAGCCTTAATTGAAGAAGATTAGATGATGTCTTTAATCGAATGGTTGATGAAAGGCATTTCTATGGTAGTTAAGAACTCAAAAATTTAGCGACTGAAGGAACAGTACGGAAGCCACTAACTTGTGAGTATTACTAGTGTCATACGTTGCCTAGTACACGTACAGCAAAAGCGCCCCATCGAAGGGCCCGATACCTTCATTTCAAATGTAAGGACGGCGTTAAAGACTTAACTTACTGCCAGGTTTCAGTTGATGAAACAAGCGCACATAAACAACACACGAAACGTTTTTCATTAAATATCGGCGTTGACATAATTATGAAGTATTTGTAAAAGATGTTTTCTCAATGATGATGCATCCTACACATTATGAAAGCTGAGCATGTTGCAATAACCGCAAGAGTAAATTTCCACGCAATAATTTGATCAGGGGAAGCGCAGTGCACAAAGCCAACTACAGCACCGGAAGCATGACTGCACACTCATATGAGCGCGGCTACTTAATTCAATGAGTTCAAGTCACGTGTATCTGAGCACCAGCAATTGAATGCAAAATTTCAGTTTATTATAATCCTAATGACGTTATACACGACTTTTTATGGACAAAAGAGTATACTCAGTCGTAAATGAACGAACGATTATCTTGGCATTTGCAACACGGCAGACAAAGGTCGTTTCTCAAACGTTGCTTAAGGTTACGTCAAGCATGAACTTTATATCAGATTCTTATTGCCCAAACGTACAGAAGGCTTGATTTAATGTTATAAGAATTATGTCAACGAAACAATCTGTTAAATTTAACGCTTACTATTCTTCTTTCTACCATTTTATTATCAAGAAACATCCCAAGTGATGCAATATTTAAATTTGAACGAGTATAAAATGACGATTCGAACAAAAGCGGGGAGTGAAGGTTTGATATATGTGAATTTTACGGTAGTCATTCAACGAAAGGTTTCCCTATTTCTACACAGTCCATTTCTAAGACAGTTACTTCAAACTTTACTTCAGGTCGAACATAATTTAAGGCATTTTAAAAATTGCATGATTTTGACTTGCAAGTATTGAGGTACGAAAGCTTCAAACTGGAGTGAACGCAAAGCAACATATAAGAGGTTACGTATGCTTGAGCTCAAGTTTTAGAGGTCACCTTGAAAAATTTACATCATCATCGACTTCAAGCATTTTATAAAGTGTAAATTTATTTTTCCAATACAAGCAAACGCCAGTCAAAAGAGTGACAGGCTACAGCGGAGGTCTTTATCGTAAACTGACGCAGACCACCGATAATGCCTTGAATATTGTGACTAATGTCAACAGCACGACGATATCTTGAGAGCTCAATGAGACTAAATATAACCAAGAATCACGACACACGAAGCGTAAAAGTTGAAACCAAAAGTGAACATTATTTTTCAAGGTAGTGCAATATTCCAGTCTGAAATTCGACGGGGAATAAGCGGTAGCTACGCTTAAATTGTAGTGTAGTTTTCAAAATTAAACAAACACATACCTCGGGTAAATAATTTCGATCTGAATTCATGAGTTTAGACTTTAGATCATCCCGTGCAGCAGCAGTAACATTCGTATATCCTGCAAGAGTTGCAAAGCGCTACCAAAAGTAGAGTAGACAGTAATTAAGAGAAAGCTGAGTATGTACTGACAAAATCTACTTTTTATGCTAACAAGAAGTCATAATCAAATATTTCAAGACCATTTATAGCGTTACTGCAGATGATGTGCCGTGATGGAAACAAGACTCGTTTGAGTAGCAGGCAAAAACATCGCGGATCAAGTCAGTTTAGCGTATAGAAGAGTTCTTTTCACTGGATCGCCGATGGTGAGCGAAATACAACCCTTTCATTTACACTCCACAGCAGTTACTCTACCGCTGTAAATACATAGACGGGGATCTCAAGGCTCCCTATCATTAATGGTTTAAGAGAGAGGAAAGAGGCGCTATAAATACGGAGGGAATGAGCACCGGTGCAAAGCATATTCCAGATTAGAGCTTCACGACGAGGACAGTTTCTCCGTAGCTGTTGAGGCGTTGTGTGTGGAGCGGGGGTCAGTAGGCTACACAATGAGGAGGACAAGCAGAGGTCCATCACTACGCAGGATGTGGTTCATCAGGAAGGGCGCCACCGGAACGACGAGCGCCACACAAAAGAGCTCACGCACTTACCAGCTTGTGCCCAACTCAGCTCTACTATAAACATTGCTGCCTCAGTTCTGTGTGACAACAATAAACATCAGTCGAATACATAACAGCTTCTTCGACAGGAAACATAAACTAGCCCCTCAAAACTCAGGAGTTTGCGCCCGTAATGGTCATGCCTGTCTAAGAAGTGCTGTCATGGTTTGGCTGTTCATTAGAATGTTTTAATGCAAAAACACGAGTACAGAACCAGCAATAAAATGAAGCGATGTGACCACTACCTGATCTTATATCCTGCTATGGGATAGCGCATCTACTTGAGCTAAACGTGCAACCAAATTGATGATATCGGACGCACGGCACTGTCTAGTTCAGCGTTTCTCAACCGCCCTCCCCCTTCCCAAGGAAGCCACAAGCCTTCGATCAGGGGGTCACGAGTGGACGTCTAAAAACTCTGATTTACAATGCAGAAGCTTGGAACATATAATTAACCTGTTAACCGTCTCTATCAAATTAATACATCGCGTCCGCCCTGCCACTGCAATAAAATAGGTTGCATCTCACGTCGTCACTGCACAATGAATGCACACGTTCACTTATTTCCACTCATAATATACGTACAGAAACATCATACAAATATAATTCTGTGAGTGTCCAGTGACGAAGAGAATGCATCTTACGCGTGTCACTCATGTCGCCAGTGACGGTTAACAGGCTAAGATGGGAGTTTGAGGGACGTGTTATATGTTCGCGACGTCAATGGGAGAAAAAAATACAAAAGAATGACATGTCACCTTCTCAACTGCTAAAGCTAAACCCACAACAGACTAGCAACAGGCTACGCTGACTCAACGAAGCGCAGTAATCCTCGAAGTACGCTCATTTAAAATACATGTTCAAGATAAACTCCTGATAGTGAATAGTTTCAGCCATAGAAGCACTTCTGGTGCATATGTGGTACATTTTCAGTGACAAAAATGAATAAGAGACGAAAACGAGCACCAGAGCAGTAAGTTGAGCGTGAGAAACACGACATGCAGTGCAGCGTGGGAGCAGGCAGATCATGCAGCACAAGCACCTCGTCTTACGCTCTTCATTGCAACATCGTTCACGGACGCGTGCGTGAGAAACTCCAGCTCAAGTTGATACCCAAGCTCAACGATACTCGTGTTTCCATGCGAGGACATGTAAATCAACAGTATCTTCCTCTATTTGACCTAAAATTGCTTCAACTTTTGAGTAAACAGTATTAAAAAACTAAAGAGTAATTTTTTGTACTTTAGGGCGATACAATATGTGTACCAAGGACTACTATGTATGTTTATAGTAGTCCTTGATGTGTACATAAATCTGACAATACTTCAGTAAATGATGTTCAGGAAACATAAGCCCGCTTATTTGCTGCGTCTAACCAACAGAGGTCTCAGAAGATAAATATTTTTTAAACTTTCTTCGCAACCAAGCAAAGAGCACATGAATGTTCGTGGAGTTTCGAGAATGCATCGAGCAATAAAAATTTAAAAACACAGACAAAAAAAAGAATTAAACAAGGAGAGTAGCCCTAAAGACAATTTGCCAGCGAATTAGATAAAATATTTAAAAGTGAACGCATATTGGAAGTTACGTCCCACAAGAGCTCGAAAGACTTTATAACGACTGCTCCACGAAGGGTTAATTAAGTATGTATCACGAGCAGTGGTAGAAATGTATTGCTATTTGCAAAGGTGAGGTCAGTCTCAAGATTCAACCATACGACACAACTGAGAGGCTCTCAGGAGAACAATTGCAGTCTATGAGGTTCAAGCTGAGATATGAATCCCTGAATACTATCAAATGAAGAACTATTAGAGCGACATCTCCGAAAGCCAGCAAATGAAGAGCAGTAGAGTAATCCAGAAAAATGCTGCAATATTGGAAGTAATAGTTATTTTGGAAGCAAATGTAAAAATAGTATGATTCTTTGGTAGCAGAAACTAAAGGGTTAACCTACTCCTCCGGATATGAAAAAGAAACAGAGTAACGACTACCAAAACCAATCGACAGCTACACCGTAAGTTACAACCTCAACAATTTCCCACGTATAGAAACCGAACATTTAGCCTTTTTTGCCGGAAAGAGATAACCAACTAATATACGCATTTACAATTCTGGTAAAACTTGAACAAATGAACTTGACACGCTTCCTGCGATTGCTTAAGCTGTGCAAATCTTTAATTTGTACACATAGTCACCAGGAGGCTCTTAAAGTTCACAGAACATAACTGAAGGGACACATTTGCAGGAAATGTGTTAAGCAAATGATCTGAAGTTCAAGAATAAAGAGTAGGAGCCACACTAAAGTGATAAGAAGAGCTGAAGGAAAAAGGAGAGCTTTCTGAAGGACGACACTCAATCCATGAAGTGTTCAGGCAAAGGCGAAATTGAGAGCCGAGTAGCAAGACGAGATGAGCTGCAGCAACGCAGTTCCCCGCAAATACAGCATCGATCAATCCAAGGCGCGTCTATGAGGCACAATCCACTTATTCATAGTGTTCTCAAGACTAGAAACCTAGGTATGACAAGCGTTTAGACTGCTAAATAATCGTCATCACGAGTGTACCTTAAAGTTCAGTTTTGCAGAAATACAAGGCAGGGCAAGCGTTTACATTGCAAGAAAATTAGTATAACGAGTACAACTCAAAGTTCAATTTCACAGAAGCGGTCCATGGTCAACAGAAGTTGAGAACTGAAGAAGCAAAAGCAAATCATCCATCCGGAAACGTGAAGAATTTTGTGGTCTTTGTTTCCACATTGCGCTGCTCATCTGATAATGAAGAGTAAGAAACGAGAGAAGTAAAGAAGACAAAAGTCACTCGCTCCTTGGCTCTTAGCTCGTGACAAGCGGCCGATGCGAAATATGTAGGCATGAAGACACGCACAGGAGCGCACACTTTTCATCTTAGTCATTTTTGTGAGAGAACAATACGAGATTGTCCTTGACTTTACAAGGGTGAAAGAGTTAACTCGAAGAAAAACCAAATAAAATGCTTGAAAAGAGAAGTCACAGAGGTTATGAGTTAAGATGTCACAATGCAGATGCATATTACACGGAGGGACGTAGCAGAACTGGCAAGAAAAAAGCCCGGGCAATAACCATATCGGCAGCTCGGTTGTCCAGTTGTTGACTGAAACCAAGGAAAATCACGCAAGTTCCTAAAAAAGTAAAAATTGTGGAAAATTATACCCCCTCGCTACCAATACCAAGAACTGAAATTAACGTCACAGAAAATTGCATGTACAGGGTTTTATAACACGTGCCGTCGTCATGCGTTTTCAAGTGATATTTAGCAAAATCATTGGTTACATATAAAAATCAATTAGGAATATATGATACCGTAATTTTTTTACAAAACATCGGATGTCGGTAAGACGATGCAGTTATGACGAAAGTAACACAAAAAAATAAAAGCTACAGCTTATTGAACTACGACTGAAACCAATGCAGGATTTCCTCGCCCTCACATTTCAATTCTGAAGAGGGCCATTTGAACGTGATGGGGTCGATTTCTTCTCAAATTCTTTTAGAAGTGATTTTTTCGAATAATTTCTTGAAGGATATTTCAAATTCAAAACTGAACAACCTTACTTTAAAACTATGATCATTTCGGTGCGATCTCGTATTCTCGATGCAGAGTAATTAAGCACGAGCAATAAAACTTGCTCTTTTAAAGAAGGTCCCTCTTCTCTTTGAGGCCACAAGGGGCGCTTTAGCCAATCTCTATTCAACCAACATAAACCAGAGCCATCACACTCGCTGTCTAATTTAATTAATCAATAACTCTGAGCAAAATGATCTCAAAAATCTCCCCTGCAGAAGACTGCATCTTGCATTCATGCGCGAAAGGCAACTGACTTCTCCGTTGCCGGAAAAAAGTAGCGCAAGCTCTCGCAGATACACCAACACGTCGATACTCGCGCGTGCAGATGTAGGTCAATTGGCACCCACTGAAGCTTTGCTCGCATCACTCAATCCGTCTGGCGAACACTCGCTGTCAGCAAGACTCTGACACCCACTGAAGTTGAAGGTAGACGAGTACAACTCGCTCAATATGTTCATTGATACCTGAACATTAAAGTAAACAATGTTGACGGTCACAAACTGAATTAGAAATCAACATGCTCTACGATGAGTACCGTAGTTAGAAAATATAAACTAATGACGTAGACAGAAATAGTGAATCATGATCAAATTCTAGTGTATTAAGCTCTAATTCTAGTGTATCAAGATCTATTTATAGTGTATCAAAATCTAATTCTAGAGTAACACGATCTATTTATAGTGTATCAAGATCAAATTATAATGCATCAAGATCTAATCATCAAGACATACAACATATTAGGAGTCTCTGCGTCTCTCGCTTCTAAAAAGTAAGAAATTTGAAAAACCAAAGCCACAAAGTAGTAGTCGACTGCACGGCATGCGTTACAGAGTGCGGACAGCAACCAACATCAGAACGAGGACACAATGTGTTAGGGGACTGAAGTGCCAAGCATACAAATGATACCTTAGCTTAACAATCGTACCGAAAAAAATATTCCATCAACCTCGTCAAAAATAAGAGCCTTGCGTTAATTCAAAAATTTGTAGAGTAGAATCAGCGCAGCCGTTAGAATTCATGAAACTATTTTCAAGGCTGCAATACAATCTGGTGAAGGCAGCAACGAATTACAACACTATTTCTCTGCGAAACAGGTGACTTCAGATAAATACGACCAAATAAACAAGAGCTCTTCAGATTTGACAACACATGTAACGTCGAAGTTGAAGACCAGTCTTTTCCATCAGCTACAAACGATAATGTTGCACAAACATGAGGCTTCAAAATCACACACAGAACCCAATAAATTCCACGAGGGTACTTGCAAATACGCCACACATGAAGTTCTCACTAAGCTTCATTGACTCATCGTGGGAAAGACACAGAGTTAAGATACGCAGAAGTTAATTAATTCAAGAGACGCGAGGCAGAACATTCAGAACAGTAACGACCAACACAATGCCCAGTCTAAGTTAACCACGCGGGAGTAATGAAGTATAGACGCAAAAAAATTCCCGAAGAATAAGAAATAGAAGAACTGCCAGCTCGCACGACACCTGCAGCACAAGAGGGTATTGAGGTCAGAGGGACAGGCAGACACGACGTCTGGTACCGGTCTCGTCGCATCGATGCGACGCGTGCGTGTAGCTGAGGCCGGCACAGCACATGGCCGAGACTGCATCACGTCTGAGCATGCGTCCTAGCACCTACACAATGCACCTGCTACTGCCTCAAGTGTAGACTGCGTCTTATAGGTTGAGAGAAAGGTTCAAATTTTCAAATTCACAGAATTATTACTTTCTGTGGTATTAAACACTTGGTGCATAGCTAGGAAAATATTCAGGAAAACATTGGGGTAAACGATTCTTCATCTTTGTTTCCTGTACTTGTTCAAGGTATGGTGTAAAACGTTGAAGGCATAATGTATGAGGTAAACTTTTAGACTTTTTCCTTCTGCACGAACCGTTTCTGACCAAGGTCAAAATTAGTAGACACCAACTGTTGCCAACAAGATGCAGTATTAGAATTTTCTAAAATAATGTCAGCCAACGCAGTCCACACGCGTAAATACGTCCGATGACTTCAGTTTTGTCAACAGCTGCAACTGACGGAACTTATCTGGAAGGAAAAAAACCCAAATGTGATGTTCTTTCCGCAGTAGATACCGAAAGAAGAGAACTGTAGATGCCTGATCCATTTTGAATTGAATTTTCAACATTATTAAGGTATCAGAAATAGGGACAAGAAAATGCCGCACCAGCAATCAATCCTGTGATTGTAAGATCACTCAGCGTTACTTTTGTTTCAATATCCGAAAGCGTTACGAAAAAATGACGAAAATTCGATGTAAATTACAGTGCCTTGCGATAGTTAGAGGATAGTAGGGCCAAATCAGATGGGCGAGATTTTAAAACTGATACACAATGGCGACAATGCTCTGTAGATAAGCCGAGACCAATGTCAGTGATTATATTTACTGTGTGTTTGAACAACATGAAGCAAATATATCGTGTTCAAACTGCCATTTCAGCTTATGACACCTGCGTGAACTCAAACTACATTGCAAGATCTAAATTTCAGCGCAATTATGGGCGCTGATTGCTTTAACTGGTCCAGTCGACAGACGAGGCACCATCGACATCCCAAGGAGATAAGGAGTGAAAAAACTTGAAACACAAACGAAAGCACTCAGGTAACAATACTGGATATTGCTGAGAATACTCGGGATACCTTCGAAAAAGCTTGACATACATTTGAGAATAGTAAGGATACATTCGAAAATGCTCGGAATACATTTGAGAATACTCGGGATACATTTGAGAATACTCAGGATACAATCGGAAATGCTTGGGATACATTTGAGAATACTCAGAATACAATCGGAAATGCTCGGGATACATTTGAGAATGCTCAGGTACCTTGAAAGACACTCGGCTCACCGTAAATAAAACTCGTGATAGAGAAAAGAGATAGAAACTCAGAGAAAACGAGCAGCGCCAAGTCCCCTAAGTGGACTGAAGGCTAGTCTCAGGAGGTAACCCCGACAGATGTACTCGTGAGTACAGTTCCATGAAAGTTCCTACCTTTGCAGGCGAGTATTTTAGAAGCAGTAGCAGGAAACACATTACAGGCAACGCCAGTTCAATGTTAGCAGTTTGCCGACAGCGATGCCGCATGGTAAGGATTTTATGATCAAAAAGCAGGCTATTGAATACGAGAATAATTTTCAAGGGCAGGCATTAAAAAAGAATTTCATCAGCATTGAGTATAATGTAAACGAGGTGCGAAAACCTCGGCGCTCGCAAAAGATTTGCATAAAATTCCAAGGTTGGATATATTTTAGGTGTAAAATTGCGGGTAAACAAAAATTATATACTATCGTGCGAGTAAAATACCGGCGATACGTGAACTAATAACACTGAATTGTATTCTTTTACTCACTAAAATGTACAAAATCACAACACTATTAGTAAGTAGAATATCAGATCATCTCATAAAAATAGGTGTGAACAACGGAAGGAACATCGAACTCTTTTAGTTGAGATTAAAATGTACAGAATTATGGGAATTTCAGCTAGTGGGATGTGACACCACCTTTCAAGAGTTATGAACAGGAGTACGACATTAATGCTGATCTCACATCACTCACCTCAGCATGACACACGAGTTAATAACATCAAGTCCGAGGTACGTGCCACCATTGCAGTTATGTAGCGACACATTCACAGGCATGTCGACTTCATGCATCTATTTTACTCATGATACATGAACATTCCTTCTACCGGTGTTTACTGCAATGACAGAACTCTAATGTCATTTATAAACTAAATTAGATTTTAAATACATCCAAACAAATATCATCCCCTATAACCCACTTACATAGATCATATTGTCTTGACAGAGCAACTCAACAGGCATTAAATCCTTTATAACCACGCATAAACGTAATTTCTCATTGCAATGAAAACCTAACGACGAAAAAGTACATAGTCATGATGACTTGCGCATTGTACTATCAAAAACTGCGTTGCTTTTCAATGCTTGTAGCTTATGTTACCTCTATCATATTATTCGCCTTGTTTTGATCCCGGAGAAAACATCACAGGAAGATGTCCTCATAACACACACAAGAGCAAGCTAACTCGTCAGCACTGTAAGACAGATTCATCAGTGTTGTACAGCGACATTAGCATCAGTGCTTTGAAATTACATGAAAAAACTCAACTTGAACACAAAAGTATTCTCAATAATAATTGAAATTACTTGATTTGAAACGCATTCGTTTTATCTTGATAACCCATTTAATCTTTCAGAAGTATATTTTCAGCAGTAGGTCAATGATACTAAGAGAATTCAAACTATTACAATTTCTATTTAAATGAAACATTCTTAGATTCCTCGGATCTTTACTGCAATTTCAAAGGAAGTATGCAGGAAACTATTCATTGTTACGGGATGATAATCAACTTCATATGACCTTATATTGTTAGGGGCAATGAGATTTTAATGAATATATTCACTGTGAATAACACTCAGTATAAATGAAGTCGCAAAGGTCATGTCTTGTGTCATAGTTGGGTTAGGCCCACTCGTATCTGCCCAAGTTTAACGAAAGAAACCTCGTAACTCAAATTCAAATAGTGAAAATTAATCATTTTAATTAAAATGAATTAGAAAATAGCGTTTATTATGAGCGTTCTCATAATAAACGCTCGAGTTTCATATTCACATAATTTTCTACCAGAACATTGACCAACTACTGTTGATTTAATTTAGCAAATCACATTTAACTTAGTATTTAATAAAAATTGGATGCACCTAAACTATTATCGAGCGTATCTTTTTACGGTTACGAGAATTATGTTGGCACGATAATATCACACTAGATAATAAACCACTAGTGTCGCGTGCGGTTAGTGTCTTTAATGAATACTAAACTGCATGGCTAGCGTAATTATGCGATTTTAGTCAAAGCGAGATTAGGAGCATGCATGGTTGAACTCTTATAGCCCCTTCCAGACGGCTTTCAGCAGCTGCTGGGACAAATGTGTCTCGGCAGACTCGAAAGGGTTAAATAGAATGCAGATATTTACTACACACAAGCGTGCACTAGGTCACGCCGCTAATAAATTGATGAAGATGTCACGAAATGGCTGGTACGTGACTCATTAAACTTTCCTTTAACTCTATCAGCAGTTTCGCAACGCCCGCATTGGTCAATTTTTGCAGTGCTACACAAAAAGAAAGAACGGGAAACGGAAACTCGAGCATCGTCAGCTAAACGAGGGCCTAGATTGGTACAAACTTGTGTTTATTTAAAAGATTATCGTAACCACTGGGAACGACAGGCCCAGCAAGTGCGCGAAAAAATAAAAACAAAGCCATCTTAACACATTTGTTGCGATTGCCTAGCTGGTGCAAATCTTTACTTTGTACATACAGCCACTAGAAAGCTTTGAAAAAATTGCAGAACCTAACCCGAGTGACCCACCGGTGGGTCGCATCGCAACAAACGTGTTAATCGAGCTACTGTGTAAGGATAGCTATTGCTTATCTATTTTCAGCATTAAGTCAACGTTCTTGTTACAAATAACGTGAATATTCCTCGAGCAAAGTGCCAACTCCCACTTCGAGGAAATGCGTCAATTTTGAAAAAAGCAAAATATCTCGTGCAAGCCTACAGAAATTTGCGAAAACCAGCTACAAACGCAGCGCGATATTTCAACATTTAGGAGGAAGGCCACATTCTAATGATATAATGGGTCTTATAACTCCTGTCAATAAAAGATTTCCTTCTTGAGGTTAGAACTATGAACATCTTACGATCCCATGGGTTTCGTCGGTGACGTGCATTTAAGCGCAAAAACATGTATTATAGTGCAATAGGAAAATCCTTCGTAACGTGCCACATGATCTTCATATTGGGCAGAAAATTTCCGCATCTAATTCACAAAACTAGACAAATAATGTGCATCAAATGATGCAACCCCAACAAAATTATTAAGGCATGGAAAGATTATGAGACTTACGAAACCAGCGCTAAGGTGCGTTAAACATGCAGTACAGCAAGCAGCAATGTGGATACTAGTAGCCAATATAATTAAAGCTGTTTACCTAGCCTACAATAATAATCCCCAACTCAGAGTGAGTGGATGCTGATGGAAAATTTAACATAAGGAAATAAAATCAATCCACAAACGATCAACGCTGTTCTTCAGCCAACTCGCGAATTAGCTTCATTGTCCTACTTGTAAATCTTTGCGTATCAACTGTGGATATCAGACGAACAAATCTTCCCCGAGGCCGGAAAGCAACGTCAACACATAATTTCATCGAAATGAGAGCCATTCACTTCCATGTTGAATCACTCCATGCATATTAAGGAACACCATCATATAATTGACATCGTGTTTTTATCAGTATGCAGACCCATAATGTCGAGAGCAACTAACCGGCTGAAGAACGACAGGAGTCTTATCAATATGCCAGCTAACAATATAATTGTTGTGACGCAAAAGGCGCAGCCTCTAGCGACTAGAGTAGGACTTGAGTAATAACGGCATCGTTCTAGACTGTGTTGCGGAATCAGAACCCATTCTGGACCTCTAATGTCAGAGCCAGACACTTGACACTTGACAGTTAGTGGAAACTTGATTGGACGGTTGCCTGGCGTCACAGGATCTGATAATTATATGTTCAGTGGAAGTCCGCTGTGTTACTTTTCTTGACAAATTTAAATACGAAGAGAGTTTAGTCATGCTCAAGACCTGTGATCCCAACATAGAGTTTAGCCAGAGCAAAGCAAAGAAGTTGAGTGAACAGACCTCGAAGGCTCGTATGAAGCAGCAATAACCACGTCAGCAAAACTAGACCTAGCATAGCACGAAGTACCAGCCACAACAGCTATCATCGTGTTGCGCAGTGTTCAGAGATAACTCGCCAATGAAAAGCACCTTAATGTGAAATATTCATTTTTTTGTATTTGCAGTACATCATAGTTCACGGCACGAAAGTGACGTCCTCAATATTTAGCTTGGAGTTGACAAGTAATAAAACCAATTTATAACGAGTATCGCGACACTAGAAACCGCACGAAGGAGTAGATTTGTGCACAGGTGCCGAGCGCCATAAAGTCGCTTTCTAAGCTTGAGGCCGAGCCTGGTGAGCGGCCAAACTCCATACACCTGTAGACGCCAGCGATGCCTCCGGTGCATTCCAATCTAAATTCCGGTACAAGTCTCGCCACTTTCTTCGATCACAACTGAAATATTGGCACGGCTGCGAAGGTCGGCTCCGCGCGGAGCACAATGGCTAAGCGCCGAGAGATCAAAAGCACTACACAATGTAATAAAAATAATAATAATGACGTAGCCACGAGTCAAAGCAGCGGTTGGCAACGCGAAGGTCGAGGCAGGATGGAGCAAGGCAAGCAAGTGCGTTTTTAGCGCAATTCTTGGAAAACTTGCCGTCACATTACGAGGACAGTACGAATACTAACCAGAAATTGAGACTAAATTTAGGCATGAAGATGATGAATCGAGCACACTCTGGTCTCACGTAAATGTGGCCAGCATATCTAAAGAAGTAAATCTCCATACATTCAGTTCAAAGGAGATATTTATTAGTTGTAATAGATTATATTTTTTCATCATTTACTGATTAAGGGTTAAGGATTGACTAAGGTTAAGGTTGCTGCCCATCAGCGAATTTCAATTGATATACAGTAATAACATTCATCATGAAAAACAACATAGAAGCAGATATATTGGAAATTATTTACTTTTTGATACACAGAAAATTCTATTCTAAGAAGACTAAAATTGTTGCACGACGATATCATATATTTGAGTGATGTTGTAACTATTAAGATTCTGAAGATTAACGCACTTCTTAGCAAGTAATTGGGTTTGAAATTTGAACAAGCTTTTACAGGGATTGTCGTACGCAATTACCGTCAAAAAATTACCAATTAACATTAACTACGTGCATGGAACACAACACGCAGATTTCACATGGTCACAAATACAGAGTTCTGTGCCTATACAAAATACACTTACCACCATGCCAGAACCAACATCACCAGCTTGGTCGACTATCACCAGCTTGGTCGACTGGTGAGCGAATCTGCTTGCGAGCGGAAAGACCCGGGTTCGTATCCCGCTGCCGACATGGTTGACGCGGCTAGAAATACGGCATGGGACTTGGGTGAACAACCGAATAGTTATCGAAGTAATTATTCGACCTAAGAATGGGCCCGAAGGTTCGTTCCTATAGCCTCATTCTATTCTAACTGGGTGACCTAAGCACGATGCAGTAACGAGATGTACTGGGCAGCAGTACCATTGTCAGCTGTTTGAACCACGGACCAAGAAAGATCTGGTTAACCCGTGTCTTTCATAGTACCCTGAACCCTTTAACGACGATATTATCAGGCTGATCAAAATATTGCGTAAATTACCACTTATCTTTACTCATTTTCATGTAATTTTACCGTCATTTCGAGCGAAACATTTAGAATATGGAACTAAAGGGAATGATTTCTAATGGACTTCACCTACTACATGCAGTAGGATGGGCACTAATGAATTAATGCCTCTCATATCACCATTATCGCGAGATAAACACTCGACTTACCCAACGCAATATTCTGCAGAATACCCAGCTCTGAACAAACCAGAGGTTCTAAACCTGTACCGAGTACGGATCAGAAAACTGTTTCCCTGATCAGAAAACTTCTAATGATCTCCTAACGCCACATTCAGATATCATTACCTCCGATTAGGAAGACTTAAGTATCCCTCCTACCATTCTCGCCACAAGCCCAGGCGCAGCTCATACATTTTTTAGACTTATTGAAGAATAGCAACGCATTCGGTTGAACACGCTAATCGATCAGCCCTAGCAAGTTTGAAGAAATCTGAGAAAAGGTATGAACACAATCGTGAACCCTCGTTTTTTAGAAGGCAAATTGCTCAGTTTTACGTGGAGGGGAAAAAATGCCTAGCTTTTAAGTTAATATCTGGAACGAACAACAAACGCCAGCCATTCACGGTAGAAAATTCGAGGCACTAAATCTTTATGATGTACTACCATGGAAGTTGGGTAGCAATCCAAAAATTGGCCACACAGCTCGTTTTCATTGCCTTAACCTATTCTATTCTACTAGGGTCAGATTTGAAGAGCACTTCGTATCTGAGCTGAGGTTTGATGAAACTGTGGCAATGCAGTGGGTTCCAAAAGCTGCTCAGGGTTTTGAGGCGCCTAACACAGCTCGAGACTCACTGCTCAGATTACAAGGGATCTTAAAATGATTAGATTCTGGCAGCCAAAAGATACATTGAGATTTTAGGGAGCTAACACTGCCCATCCTCGATCTCATGATACCGTTTAGACTTGATTCGAGGAGCCGGTTTAAATTCAGATCTGAAAGGACCAAATTAACGTATGACTACAGAGGTGCATAAAATATTTGTGATAAAAAGGACCTCAAATCAAACTGCTGTTGAATAATAATAGGGTAACCTCTGCACCTCAAGTCGTAGTTGTTCTGAAACTCGCTAACTTGCACTGTTCTTTTCGCACACACAAATAATCCGTCAAGATTTAGTGGCTGAGTGAGAGGCAGCAATGCAGGTCCAGATGTGATTGAGATATGCGGGCATTGCTATGCTTCTCAGTAAGAGAGACCGGCGAGACGCAGTGGGGGCACACACCGAGCTCAGCGGCGCGTGACCGGACGAGCAAAGGGAGCGTCACAGCTCAAAAGACTTTGCAAACGACGTGACAAAAACGCAAAGCACAGTTTTATGAGCGCGATCAATACGTGCCCTGTGGCACCGTCCCTAACTGCCACATGCACCTACACACGGCTTTCCTTGTTGATGCCCTTGTGTGCAGGGAAATTAACGTATCGGTGATACAAATGGAAAATGTTAAGTTAGCATTATATTTTTAGAAACATTTATCTGGTGTACTCCTCAACTCAATGGAATGAAAGATAAGCTACACGAAGTGATTACACTACACACAGTTTCCCCTAGAAAACAGCCATGATATGTTCATTGGAACGACGGCAGCCCAAGCTTCCTGGGAAGACACGTTATAAATTAGGACACGGATATAAGACAAAACAGAAGTTCCTGTTGTATTGCAGTCACACACCAAATCGATAGAAATGATAAAATCCCACAATTAAGCCAAGGTTCGGATCAGTTCATTAATTTATTCATGAATAAATGTATACAAAAAAGGTGACTAAGTAGAAGATACCTGAACTTATGCTTTATTAATTTCTGGCAAACACGGAGGCCAATTTTGCTGCAAAGGAATTTACAAATGCGCTATTTCTGTAAATGAGACATGAACGTTACTCTACAATCGGAAAGCGTCCAGACAAACCAGCACTAACCGAACTTGAGAACGAGCTTAAAATTTTGATGGCTGATGTAAGAAAACTCAAGGACTCCCAGAGACGATGGTAAGGCGAGGTAGTTAGACAGGAGTGTCCTGGTCATACTAATGACAACATCAACGTCATAACGACACAATAACCTGCTAGGAATACGAGGTCACACATGATGAGGCAGCACTAACCATATGAAGTTGCGTCTCCCTCAGCAACTGCAACACATTTTCATAATTCAGGAAATCTCCACACAACTGACCTGCCTGACAGCATTTGTTGCCAGGCCACTGAGCTTCTATTCCTTTACGAGCCAATGACTTCGCAAGACCAAACATGAAAACTATTCAAATGCTATGGTGCTATTCGTCTCTATGGTGTAAAAATGCATTGCAAGTTGCTCAATGTACCATTAACGAGGAATAAAGCAGTCTTGGCACAGCAGAAAAATAAGCAGCCGACGACTAGATTGAGAATGCAACATGTTAGAAGTCTCCTTGTAGCAGTTAATATCAAGGATTATGTATTTAGAACCCTACATTGGCCGCCCTACTGAAGCACCGGCAACTTGATATACGCCCCCTACCTGAAAACCGAGTCTCTCCACCACGCATAATTTTTGATATTCTTTTCTATTTTACCAACTAATGCTAACTGAGCTGCTATGTTTTACTGTTACTGTACTCCTATCTTATTGTATTAATTACACGATTTTCATTATTCTATTGCAATTTACTTTTATTGTACTGTATTAATTACACCATTTCTACTTTTGATTTCTACTTCGCATGCAAGTTCTCTCCATAACGCACAATTTCTACACAAGTAAAATCACCAGCCTACAACGGGCTGCACACACACACACACACACGTAATACAGACATGATATCACACATACATGCCAAGTGAACCGTACATCAAAAACAGGAACTCGACGAGTTACTGGGACATGAGTAGTAGGCTAAAGAAATTTAAATTCGTCGGTCTGAATACAAGTAGAAGTATTTCCGAGTAAAATAAGAGAAACGCGCGAGAGAGAAATGATTAACACGGAATGATGTTTGGTTGAGATTGAAAACAAAGTTCACTGATGAGTACAAGTAATGTGAATAGCCCTTCAGCAACTATGAATCAGCGATAAAAAAGTAAATCAGTTATAATAGTTTCCTGGTTTGTGAGATCTATGCCTCCTATGAGATGTCTAAGGTAAATGTTTATTTAAATCAATGGCACAATTGTAAATTTATCGCTCAGATGATAAGCTCAATGCTCCTACACCGTTACAGATATCGCATTACGATCACAAGCTTCCTTATGAGAATATTAAGATTATTTGTAAGATAAGGAACCAGCTTCACTACGACACAGCGGTGCGCCAGTCAGAAGAACTAGCATGAATGACTCGGTCACACCAGAGTACAGCAGCATGCACTGGTCATGCCAAAAAGCATAACAGCGAATATTGAACGTGTGTTGTAATTTAACTGGTGAATATTGATTTCAAACGAGTCTTCATATTCAATGCTCAAATTATGATGCTACAAATTAATTCCAAAATTAATAAAAATATCGATTAATCACCAAAGATTACATTTTAGCTGCCATTCTCTACGGTAGATATGATACGACCTGAGTCAAAGAGATCTAATGGTAAGAATGACCGTCGTGTGTTTATATATTTATATGTTTCGTGTCACGCTCTTAAGAATAGATAGGAAGAAATTAGCACTGGCGGTCTTGGTTTCAATTCACTGATAAATTAATACACTCATTTTCGTTGTACAAGTGCAGTATAATAAGTCACTTTTAAAAAATTAGATCCAGAGCCGTATATACTCGAGTCCGTTCGGCGGGGTATTGCATATTACAATATACATACACAAGCTCGCAGTTGCTTTCAGTAATGCTGAATTTCTGTATCTAGGATATGACACGAATGGCTATAACTACTTCTATTGCAGCTCAAAAATACTGTATTCTAAGTGTTTATTATACACTAGATTTGCCATCATTTTTGATGACACGGGTACACTAGTTTTATAATAGTTTGAACCTCGCGGTTAGTGTTGTGTTCTCATGTGACGTGGAATAGTTTCTAGACACAGTCCTTGTCAAAAAGATAGAGCGAGGGGATGTCCCCTCTCCCAAGCTGAACTCACCCTGCCACAAACGAGCCATAATATTTGGATTAAAATACCAGTGTACTGTACTCAGTGCGTGCTTGTTCAAGTGACATGAGATGGTACACGGGTAAGCCACGTCACAGCGATCACGCAATAGCCCATTAACCCATATATGCCTGGTGTCCTACATATAGGACATTTCCATGCGAAGCTTTCTGTTGATTATAACTCTTTAATTACTGTTTCAAAAAAATGTTTTCCAGTCGCAGGTTTGAGATTGCACACAGAGGTCGTCATAGAGGAGCGCTCATATCTTCGAGCCGTTATTCTAACCTCCTGTATAAATGGGTTAATGTCGCCTGGCTAATCATATTTTCATATCAAAAATGTTATATAATTTCAATACTGTAAAGGTTATTGATAGAAATGAAATGTAACCTAACGAGACGGATACTAAACAAGTTACAGTATCATACTATGCGCTTCTCACGATGCTGTATTAAAATTATACAGCGTTGTTGATGTGACCAGTTGACTTGCCAGCCGGCATTAATGTGAGCAACAACATCCTCATCAAGGTGATGCAAAGCAGCGGCCCGGAGAAGTACATGTATCAATGATTTATCGAGTATCTGCTACTACTCGAAAGCAGAGAATACAGCTTGACATACACTTATTTCACCAATAGTCAATAAAAGCAACTTAAGAGTACCGACAAATAGAGACTACAAGATTACTTTATTCCATTTGTTTATCAACTTGTGTACTTTCTCATAGTTCCTGCTCATTCCTCTAATGCTCTAAATACTCAAGTTTGAATTGATATAAGAAAGCTTTCATCTGAACACAAATTTTAATCTTTCAAGATTGAAATTATTATGCAAAGTAAGAGGGTAAACATCGTTAGTGATCAACGCTTTGGAATACAAAAGACCCTTCAATGCAATAAAACGCGGTGTAGAGAACCACGAAAATTACACATTTGCCACGTTGTACAGCACTGGTGAGGAGATTTTTGTAGTCTGAGAAGCTTGTCACCAAAGATGCTCCCCATTACGCTGGGTTTTCGTTTTATTCTCTCTATTTCACAATTGAACCTCCCTAGAAATTAATAAGTTCGCACATGAGTCACGTTGTTAACTAAAAACAACAAAATATCTTTGGGAATCTGAACCTAAAGTGAGACAAAAATTTCAGTTAATGATAGAAGATCTAGTGTAGAATACGAACACAGGGACAGAAGTATGCTGCTTTACCTCTCCACGAGTCCACAAGTCTCTGAGACGTTCACTAAATGTGCTGAAGACCTCAACATTGAGAGCACGAATACATCAAACAAGTCACTCATGAAATACCCTCGCCAGCTCACCAAAGTCATCCCTAAGAGTAAGAAAGTATTTTTTTTCTTGTGTTAACACGAAGTTTTCGATTCACTCGTGCGTATAGTCACCAGCTTGGTCGACTGGTGAGGGAATCTGCTTGCGAGCGGAAAGACCCGGGTTCGAATCCCGCTGCCGACATGGTTGACGCGGCTAGAAATACGGCATGGGACTTGGGTAAACAACCGAATAATTATCAAAGTAATTATACGACCCAAGAATGGGCCAGAAGGTTCGTTCCTATAGCCTCATTCTATTCTAAAGTGCCAACATTATAAACTATTTTCTAATTCGTGTGAAAATGTAGGTATAAACCCCTAAGGCTGAACAAGGCAAGCGTTCCATGCTGATCAAAATCTCAAGAATACACTCGCCTTGCCTAGCCTTTCCTACATCCGAGTTCTGACTTGATCGAGGTGATCACAGAAACTACCCATATACTCAGTTCCACTAGCATTCCCTTCCGTTTCCGGCATAGCGAAGGCCATGGAAACTCTCACGATACTCAAGTACTGTGACGTATACCTATAATTAGCTGTTTCTTTCACTGGTTCCAATACAGTTGTTGAATTCATACACTCACAATCTTTTTTTTCATTTGTTGCGATACAGCTGAAGTTTCATGATTCAACCTTGTGATTTGGACAGAAAAGCCAGTTCGGTGATCAGGGATTATTTAGCATCAAATAAACTTACAATTTTCACACATCTGTTGATGAAAGTAAAACGCATTTCTCTTCAAACTACTGAAATTAGTTTTCCTGAAGTAAAAGCGACTTCGACGGACTACTTTTCACGATCAATACTGCCACAAAGCAGAGTTAACTTTAAAGACTAAAACAGGTTCAGGACGAAGTGCTCAATCTTCCACGAGGAGAAATTTGAGTTAGTGCAATGTATGACTTTTGTACTCAAATAATGACGGGAAGATTGCTACCTTAAACGAACAATTAATGACTTCTACATGCGTCTCTTTTCAGTAGTTCAGGCACTGAAATTCTATGAAATTTACACGACAGAGTCAGTAACATATTACAAAACAATTACCAACATCCTTTCAAATTTTATATATCTGTTCTAACTTAACATTCAATTACTTGATAAAAAGTCAAACATATACCCATTTCAAATTAGAAATCAGTGTAACTTTAAGGAACATTTTTCACACAAAATGTATAAATTATGAAAAGGGGAAAAACAAAAAAATGTATTAGGTCACACCACTCAGTCACAAAGGTCACCACAAAAGTAACATGACGCATCAATACTCACTTTGATCTCGTGCTTTCCCCTGCTGACGGTGTTAAGGTCGTTGTACACTAAGCACTCGGTCACAATAGTCACCACAGCATAGAACATCATTAACACGTTGACTCCGAAGTGGTACGTATGTGGACCACTTAGGTTAGGTTCTGTAATTTTTTCAGATCCTTCTAGTGACTATGCGTACAAAGTGAAGATTTACACCAATCAGGCAATCGGAGGCAACGCGTTAACCTAACACAGGGGTTCCCAACCTTTCTCTGACCTTACACCCCTTCAGTATGTTGACAGATGAGCATGCACCCTTGAATATTTATGACAGAAAGCCGAGTAGCAAAAAAAATCCTCTGAATATTCATTAGAATTTCTAGGTTTTAGGAACAATAAACTAACCCTCAAAGCACCCCTTTAGATAAGCAAATGTACCCCAGGTTGGGAACCCCTGACCTAAGATAAGACCAATACTCACTTTCATCTTCTTGTACTTCCTCTTGCTGGCGGTGTTGAGGTCGTCGTACTCTTAGCAGTCAGTCACAAGGGTCACTACAGCACAGATCATAACCTAACACAACATGACCTAACATAATATAAACACTCACCTTAATCTTCTTGTACTTCCTCTTGCTGGCGGTGTTGAGGTCGTTGACACTCAGTCACAAGGGTCACTACAGCACAGATCATAACCTAACACAACATGACCTAACATAATATAAACACTCACCTTAATCTTCTTGTACTTCCTCTTGCTGGCGGTGTTGAGGTCGTTGACACTCAGTCACAAGGGTCACTACAGCACAGATCATAACATAACACAACATGACCCTAACATAATATAAACACTCACCTTAATCTTCTTGTACTTCCTCTTGCTGGCGGTGTTGAGATCGTCGTGCACTTTGCCCAGCAAGAACATGAGGAACTCCGCGGCATCGTGTTGGCTGCTGCCGCGGTACGCTGCCTCGTGTCTGTCTACGCATGCCTTCAGGGCCAGGGAGACGTCCGGCACATAGCGTAGCGACCACAGCGACTTCAGCACCCCAGCCACCTCAAATTACACGTAAAACTCCTTAGAAATTAATACACTAAGACGGAGAGAACAGACAGCTTCAAACTGAGGGGTTTCAAGCCTAGTTTTGTACTTGAGAGTGCAACGCAGAGCAGCAACGTGCGTTTGGATATCAGTTATGATGATTTACTACCTTCAGTGGAATCAGTTTGTTACGTATATCCAAGTAGCATTAGCAGATGAACAAACCTAATAAGAAGAAAACTTAGCATTAACCGTACTATTTTATAAGCACTGTTTCCACACAGAAAATTGACTTCATATTTCACAGCAGAAAATTGCTCACAATCTTCCAAAAATATACATTGATCAAATATATTATATTGATGATGTTGCTGTAGCATTTCTAAACGTTTTAATGGTAATTAAGGTTAATAAACTGATCACCAGAGAATAATGAAGTACAATGATACTGCTCATAAGCCCAATATAACCTTATTACATTCACTTGTGACCATAGTATACATAAACATACAGAAAAATGTAGATAAAACAAGTTCAATTCTTTCATTTTCTGATCATCACATGCCTGTAAAATATGCAAGGCTTATGTGCAGATATGAAGTAACAAATTCCCAAGTCACTCAGTGCATAAAATCACGTGTAACACTGAGCTGTAAACTTATGTTGCCAAGAAAAGCACTTAAAGCCACTACAAATAATAGCTGCACTAAACAAATAACAGCAGCTGGACTAGACAAATAAGATTAGGAATTTCTGCTTGTGTTGAATGATCTTTAACAAACAAAACTGCACAATCTGAGAACTGGCTCCAAACCTAGCTCCTATCTTACAAAATATTTACAAGCAGAAACATCTGTGACATCAGTCTACAGTCTACACAGTCATTTGTATCTATATTAAGACAGGAGCATTTATTTGTTAACAGAATAATTTATGATTATAGAGTTGATGGTATGTTGACAGTCAAGTTGGTGTCATAACAAAGCTTGTTGACAGACAGATGCCCAAAACTGTCTCGACTTTTAAACAATAAGATTAACCCCATCCTTACATAATTAGAAATAAATTACATTAATTTCATCATCTTTTTGAAGAGTCAGTCATGATTACACAAGATGTTAGCATGTAAATCCTTCACACAACTGTTGCCATGAAGAAATGGGGTCCCAGACCAAAGCCTTACATACAAAATGACAAACACATTTTGACAGTAGATCAGAATAGGTAGGCAAGGTTAATACAGATGATTATTCTCCTGGAAGTCTTGCAACAAAAGGTACTTTGTCAACCTTAACATTGAAAATAAAGCAACAAAGGCCATGCCACCTAATAAGAAATAAATCAAGCAGAGCAGGATATGAGCTACTCACATCACAGCAGGTCTCTAAGGATAGTTCCATCTAACTCCAAGTTACTGGAGATGAAGAGAAGGAAATAGTCCACAATTCCCACCACTTCCCCACAATCAAGGTACATGATAACATTGCACAGGTTTAATAATAAGTACACCTGTAGAGAAAAATATTGCTTCAATTTCAACTCAATTAGAATAGCATCTTTAAGGGTCAGCACTCATTATAAAGCATACAAGTAAATAATAATAAAACAATGCAACTATTGCAATATGCTACCAGGTTTTAAGTATACATATAAATATTTTTTACCATGGAATTTATACTTTAACATTAAATTCCCTCAGAAGGAAGAAGTCCTGCAGAACTGAAATACATTAGAGACTAATCCATAACATACAGAATCAAAACAAAAATAACTAATTTTACCACAGCCTGTTCCCATATTCAGACACATCAAAATCTGCATTTTTGAAATTTCACAACTAGAAGCTCACCTGTTCAGTCATTTCTCCTCTTCGAGAGCCATTATTCATCTTTCTGTTGCCGATTCTATTGCAGCGGCGTAGATCCTGCTTATAAGCATCCAGTACAAAATACTCAGCAAGAACATCAGTGTGGTTTAGACACTGCACTATGGCATTAATGAAGCATGTGTTGCCATGGTTTCTTAAACCAATGACAGCAGGAACTTGTTTTTCATCAAATGGAATATAATCTTGCACAAGTAAAGGTGGTGGTTCTGCAACACTCTTGATGAGTTCTGTTGTGCTGCTGTTTTGCACTGCATTTGAATTTGGCACTTTTTCTTCAGCCTGGACTAATGAGGGAGCTGTCTTGGGTCGGGGAGGAGGAGGAGGGATAACTGATGCAAGCACAGGACCGGCAACTTGGACTCGAGATGCTACTTTTCTGACAAAGGAACCCACACGGTTGAGGTGACGTCGTTTTGGCTTCACAGATGCTGCACTGCTGCTGTCACTGCCATCTTGACTATCACCACTGTGACTGTTGCCATTACTGTTATTATTGTTTGTGCTACTTGACTCTGAAATTATACCTTCACCTTCTTTTCTCTTAGCTCCCTTCTTGTTGAGTCGGAAGGACATGAAGCTTCTCTTGCGACGTGTCGTTTCATTGCGACCGTTTATGAGACCCGGCTTGGAAAACCTGCAAGCATTCCATTATTTAGAGGAAAAGAAATTTGAAGAACACAGGTTACACTGATTGGATGGGCTGCTGTGTCAGTACTGACTATTTTTCTAATGCCCATACACAAGAGAGCCAAATGCGTGTATTTGAGATGTAGTTCGTAGAGGGATTAGCATTTATTGTTTTTTATAGTATTATGTGATTAACCTAATGTGAATAGTTTTAAATAAATATTAATCTCTGCACAACAGGAAATAAAGTATTGGATGTCATAGGCAACAACTTGTCTCATTTGCATTTCATGAATATACATATACAGAATTTCTATTTCAAACAAATTAACTTGACAAATTATTGAACATATTTTATTTATCATATGTAAAAAATATAGGGTTTAAGCCACTACAATACTACTGTAGGTACAGGATAAAAGAAACAAAATGTAAATTATAAAGAATTAATGCTTTCCACACACCTCTCTCAATTGAAAATTACGGTCCATTCTAAACATAACTAGTAGGAAGCTTACCAACATTGTCTCAAACATGGCTAGGATGAGCAGTAAGAAGCCTACCAACATTGCCTCAAACATGGCTAAGATGAGCAGTAAGAAGCCTACCAACATTGTCTCAAACATGGCTAGGATGAGCAGTAAGAAGCCTACCAACATTGTCTCAAACATGGCTAGGATGAGCAGTAAGAAGCCTACCAACATTGTCTCAAACATGGCTAGGATGAGCAGTAAGAAGCCTACCAACATTGTCTCAAACATGGCTAGGATGAGCAGTAAGAAGCCTACCAACATTGTCACACATGGCTAGGATGAGCAGTAAGAAGCCTACCAACATTGTCTCAAACATGGCTAGGATGAGCAGTAAGAAGCCTACCAACATTGTCACACATGGCTAGAATTAATAAGGAGCTACTGAAGGAAGTGACTGAACTTCTGTCTGGTAAGGATGTATGAGGGATGGCAGAGCATATAAATTTAACAACGAGCAATGGAGAAACAAGTATAAGATAGACAGGTAATGGTTTAATATTAATGAACCTAGCAAAAACCCTTCTATTAAAAAATAAATATATAGTATATGTATAAGGGTTGTTCAAAAAATAATTGGTTGCAAATGTACTTGTCAAAAAGCATCAAAAATTCAAGATAAAATGTGTTCAGGTTATGCCTGCACTTGAAGTTCATTTTAGATATTCAATTCATTAGTTTGCATATGAGAGTCTTGAAAACTGGGCTGTTTCACTAATGAAAAAGCAGACTTTTGAGATCAGAGCTATCATCAGATTTCTAAGAAATGAATTGAAAACCATCAGCTGTATTCTTTTCTTTAAAAATGTGTATTTTTAAACCCAATAGAATCACTTTTTTTAGTGGATGATTTTATACAAAAACAAAAAATACTTATTGATGAAGACAAATCAGGGAAAATATTTACATCAACTAATAGAAAAATTAGGCTGCAGAAATGTGACATTTCAAAAAACATTCGCTGAAATTTTTGCTAACATTGCTGGCATTTTCTCAACATCAGTGTGTTCCCATTAAATGGATTATTTGGATCATATTACATGGATCATTTGGGATATGTAACATGGATCATTTGGGACATATTACAAGCATCTCCAACAGATGTGGAAGAAAACCATGTGGCATTTAACATGTTCCCCAGGATAATCTTTTAGTAGCAATTCAATAATTACAACTTTTAATAACAGAACTTCATTACTAAGACAACAATTCCTAAGTATGAACATATTTCTTTGTAAACAAAAATATACATACATTTTTCAAAGGGAAAGTATCTGCAGGTCACATTGCAGCAGCAAATGAGTTAGAATTTAAAATAGCTACATTTCCAATTCCTTTTAATCCAAAATTAAATAATAAAAAACAAGCACAAAATTATGATTTGACTACCCACACTGTGCAGGCTATAGAGATAGAAACATATAAATAGTAACTGGAATTATAACACCAGGGTGTGCCGAGATCATTGATAGTGACCTAGTATTGACTTCTATGGTTTACCTCGAACACAAAATTAGAAGAAAAATGTACAACACACTGTGGTATTCAAGTCATGTTTATTTATGTATAAAAAAACTCATTACCTATACCTGAGGTGTGACCTGCTGAGTATTAAGGCTATAATAGATAATAAAATCTTAGAGATTTATGATGTAAAAGTGTCAGGCGTACCTGTCAAGCGTATGAGCTTTCATATGGAGCATTGGAGGGCCAGCCGCATCACTCGTTGGTGTTGTACCAGCACTGGCAGGGACTTCACGAGACAGCTGTGAAGCAGAGGCTGACCGAGCTACAGGCATTTCCACAAGTAAACTACTATAAAAGGTTTAAAATTGTCACACAAACATCACATCAATCAACAAGAACCAACACCACTGACACTAGACGGCAAGCAGTGACACATCAGCGGAAGAAGCACCGCACCACCCACAACCCACGTTCATTGAGTACTGAAGCTGGAACAGGCTTGCCAACTACAGTGACGTACATTTCTTGATATTTTTAAAAACTTCTTGAGCACTTACACCATCCCAAAACTAAAGTAGTACGAGCAAGTAAATTCATGCAATTCTAGCTATTCCGTTTGGTACAAATTACACCATGACAAGATAATATAATTCAGTTAACAAGATCTCACTTTTCAATAAATTATTTCCTAAAAGAATTTACAACTTATTTGCTCTATTATTTTTTAAACGTTTGACTTTAAATGGCTAAATCTGAATAGCATTTAATAATTTTGCATCATTAACGATACCTAAATTCAGACTCATTAATATTAGAATTTAGTCATAATAGATCTATTCCGGTATTATAGTTATAATAGTTTCAATAGTTATAATAGTTTTCTCACAGTTCTATGATTTAGAAAGCTAAATCGTGGAGTCATGTTTCGGGAACCATCATAGTTTTCAATCATTGTATCAGTAAATTTTCACTGATACATGGACAACAAGAATTTCGAAGTATTGTTCATGACTCTTAATAGAGAGACAATTTCATAGGATTCAATTCTTATTCTCGAAGTTCAAAGCTCTTGGTAAAATGAACGTGATTCATAAATAGAAATTTAACAATTTCTGGGGAGTATCTGTGTACGAATAAAACTTTTTTCCACACAAAATCTAAGAGAAGCAATATTATTTTAGTTATTTAGGTGGCTAGATATACATCACGTGCAACTTAAATTTATGTAATGATTCCCTAAATGCAGCCACCGTGGTCGAGTGGTCTGCGGCCCGTGTTCTGTATCGGGTCTCTGCTTCATGTAGAAAGACCGCGGGTTCGAACCCGGGCATGGACTCGAGCTGTTTCTCGTACGCCGCGCCGTGCACTCAACCCGCTAAGCCCATGAAGACGCCCATCAACCTCCCGAGATCGTCGCATGGAGCTCACCATCACCCTTACTCTTAGAATGTTAACCTTAAGAATTTGAAAAACCAATGAACTAATGTCTATGTACTGTGTACTCGATTGGAAATAAAGATTGTTTGTTTAAATTATAGCTCAAAAAATGAACCTAAACTTTCGTTACAACCTGGTATAAATACAATTGTGTAAAAGACTAAATTTCATCAACGATAAAAATATTATCGAAATATTGAATGTGTTCTAAAGGAGAGGTTCATATTATCATAATAAACGAATTCATCACAATATAAACATTTCATATTGTGTCGAGGACAGAGACGCATACGTTTTCGGCTCTTGATGAAGAAAGTGTTGCCAGTGTCAAGAGTTTTGGACAGAATTTCGGTACATATCGTTATGTTGGCTGCACTGAAACCGAGAACATAAATTTGTTCAAAGTATCATTGCACATATGAATATATTTATAGAAATGTTTGAAAGTTTATAGCAAATTGAGGTATCAAAGAATGCTTGAAGCTGAAAGAAAATACTTTTGATATGTCGAAAAACAATGGGCGCTTATTTCATTGGAGAGTTTGCAAACCATAGTTCAGCCAATAAATCTCATTTCATGCATAAAACTCATTTCATTCTAGGAGTATTCATTAGAAAATATTGTCAATATGAATAATAAAAGCGAATACAAACTCTTCAAGCTATTTTTCCGCACATTTTTTAACACTGTGCATCCTGCAATACGTTCAAAGAAAATAAGCATAAAAATATTCTTAAGCCTTAACTATAGTAAACTCCTTAGAGATGTAAAGGTGGTTTTGCTAGATATAAAAATAAAATAAAAACTACAGATACTGATAATCCTCACAACATTAATGAATCATAATAATTATTAGGATTTCATGATTAGGCTTGAGTAATGATGCAAAATCAGAGGTATTTTGCTCAAATCAACGTATCAGATCAGACTTAGCTACTTGAAAACATTGTTTCTGCTGGCACTGTGAACACATTCAAAAATCGTCTCGACAAACTTGTGTAAAGGAATCCTCAGTATTGTAACATGATGGTTCTATATCTTTAGCTCCTAGAGCTTATATAAGACTACGGTACCTGTGGGGGGATTAAAATGCCTGTGCGTGAGTTACGTGAGTGTACGTGACTGAAATTGCTTGCGTGATTATGGTGTATGAGCAGCCACCGTGGTCGAGTGGTCTGCAGCCCGTGTTCTGTCTCGGGTCTCTGCTTCATGTAGAAAGACTGCGGGTTCGAACCCGGCCATGGACACGAGTTATTTCTCGTACGCCGCGCCGTGCACTCAACCCGCTAAGCACCCCCATGAAGACGCCTATCAACCTCCCGGGATCGTCGCATGGAGCTCACCATCACCCTTGCTCTAAGAATGTTAACCTTAAGAATTTGAAAAACCAATGTACTAATGTCTATGTACTGTGTACTCGATTGGAAATAAAGATTGTTTGTTTGTTTGTATGTGCGTGTTGATGCCTTTGCTTTCGCCGGCGTGGGATTCGGGTAACATTCCTATTGCCTTATTTTATTCTATTCTATTATATTCAAGTCAATAAAATATATTACGTAAGAATTCCCCAAGTTATTTTAAAAATATAAAAAAGAAATGAACTTTATTTCCGATAGATTATACAGTGCATATACATTGGGTTATAAATTCTTAATGTTAACATTTAAAAAGAGCAGTAATGGTTCTTATCGATAAGCTCTTCAAGAGTCGTAGTCATGCTTCACGTGAGATCCCTGTCCTCTGCGCTACGACTTGAAAGTCGAGGCTCGTAGGGGCGTGTCGATAAATATTTTTCATATGATAATAAGAGTGTAGTTCCTCGATTCTGATGAAAGAAGAAAAGAAAAAAATTGATTAAAATTGAGGGCAATTGTGTTAGAAGGTTAGAAAAATCACAGGAGCGTGATTACGCTAACCAGGTTTATTTCAGTGAACACAGTTTTGGTTATAGTACAG
>VCRD01000101.1:459970-538232 GCA_006783055.1 Trinorchestia longiramus
ACAAATTGTCCATCCCGTTACCAAAGTTCTTAGTGATAAAATTGGTCGTTTTTCTTTAAATTTTGGAGAAATGAATGAACAAATTTACACAGTGGTAATCATCCAGGAAAACCGGCCCTAAAATTATAAAAAGTAACATTATATTGGCGAAAATTTCGAATTTCAGTGCTTCATCAACTCATTTTAGCTATTAAGCAAGTGCTCTTGAGCAAGTCGTTCATTAAGCTGTTTTAATTTTGTCTACAGAAAGAACGACTACATAATTTAAGAACAAAGTAAATCAACATAGAGTCAGTCGAGATTTAGAGCCAAGTAAAGAAACAAAGTATCCAATATAAAACTAAGGATAACAAGTAAAGTGTCCAATTTAAAAGCAAGGTTAAAAAGTAAGGTGGCCAATCTAGGACCATGGTTACAGAGTACGGTTCTCAATTTAAAACCTCAGTTAAGGAGTCAAGTATCTAAACTCAGACCTAGCCTGATGAGTAAAGGATTTAATAAGAAACAAGGTTAAAAAGTAAAGTATCCAAAGAAGACCAAGGTTAATGAGTGAAGGGTTTAATCTAAGCCGAGGTAAAAGGGCAAGTGTCCAATGTATGACCAAAGGACTAGTGAAAATAATAGTGTCCAATTTGACTTAAAGTACTGTGCATACTCTGACACTGACTTTTGTATTTTCGAATGAGGCTCGAAGACTTTCGTAGCCTTCCTATTTCTTCGCTAACACAGTCAATAGCGCCATTTTAGTCTAATTTTCTTTACTATACTTTCACCGTAGAAGTATACTATGCTCTCTACTATGTTATTAACTGAATTGACACTTTATCGAACACTTCGAAAATAACTCCACCATAATTTGTTTGTCTCTTGTAAAAATTTAGTGCTTCGTAACTTAGTACATGAATAGATTTGTTTTCGAAGAAGATCGCCTGCTCGTGAAAAACGTTCCTGAAATGGAAGTGGAAGAGTTTCAATGAGAACTAAAATATCGATGCAATCTGAATTAGATATTAACATATTAACAGCAGTGAAAATATCTATTGAAGATGTCAGTAAAGTAGTATCAAGAAAGAAAAAGATGACGAGAAAACAACGCAAAAAGCATAGTCGCTTAACCGAAGTCTAAAGTCGCAAGAAACTCGTAGAATCTTTACAGTCAACGCTACAACTGCCCGCCGCGTATCTCATACAACTTGTCAACTCTGTTCTTAGAAAGAGTGGATAACTCGAGCCCAACTCTATCAGTTTCACCCTACTCTATCAGATAAAATATCATATATAAAATGAATGTTGGTATTTTTGACTAGTGGAGTTAAGGAAAAGTGATAATTGAGACGTGCACTACTATTTGCTAAAGGTTGACAGAGGGTCGCACAGTCCGATTTGTGATAAGAAACAAGCAAGATTTAAACTTCACTGTATTCTCTTCAACGCAGATAAGAAGCTTGTTGATTCTGGATGTAGTTCCACTCACTGAATCTCATTCACATAATTCTAACATTATAACGTTTGTCGCGCCTGCAAATGACTTCAATGACAATAGATGATGGCATAAAATAACACGAAAATGCTGTAAAAAACACTGTCTCGAATACACATATACAGGGTGGCCCATAAGTAAGGTACATATTTAAAACTTTTATAGCTATAAAACTACAAATGGTAAAGAGATTTGGTTAATTCAGAATGAATGAGGAGATTTCAAAGTTTTCTACCAGCGTATCAAGTCTACCCACAATCCCAACATATTGCCCAAAAAATTCATAAAATCCACCCCTCAAAATGAATCGCTACGCAATGGAACAACGAGCAAAAATAGTAGAACTTTACTTCCGATGTAATTGTTCGGTTACTGCAATTCAGAGGAATTACAGGAATATTAATGGTATTGAAAGAAGTCCTTCGAAGAGCTGCATAAAAAAGGGGAAAATGTGCCTCATCAGTCATTATTAAATTGTTTACAGTTTTCATTTTCTGCAAGCTGCAGAAATCTATTCGCAAAATCTAATCGCTTTTGGTAGTCCGTAGGATGGAGTTCTTGAGTTAATTGAATTTGATATGGATGAAACTTTAGATCTTTTACCAAAATACATTACAGTGAGGTACGTGACATTCTCAGTTGAATTAAACGTCTCCTAGTTGACGTTTTGGGCCGATCAGCAACACTCGTTGCAACAAGTTGAATTGAAGCACCAGCTCTTATGGTCCGTGGCCTGCCACAACGTTGTCTGTCTGCTGTTGTCCCAGCTTCTCTAAATTTCAATACCAGTTTTTTATGCAGTTCTTCGAAGGACTTCTTCCAATATCATCAATATTCCTGTAATTCCTCTGAACTGTAGTAACCGAACAATTACATCGGAAGTAAAGTTCCACTATTTTTGCTCGTTCCATTGCGTAGTGATTCATTCTGAGGGGTAGATTTTATGATTTTTTGGGCAATATGTTGTGATTGTCGGTAGACTTGATACGCTGGTAGAAAACTTTGAAAGCTTCTCATTCATTCTGAATTAACAAAATCTCTTTAACATTTCTAGTTTTATAGCTATAATAGTTTTAAAAAGTTACCTTACTTATAGGCCACCCTGTATAAGGATCTGCTGGTATAGGGAAGATAAAAGAGCATGAGTAGTAAGATAAGAAGTCATGGTACTACAAGCGAATGCTTCAGTTTTCTATCAATTATAATCAAGGAAAAAACACATTGAAAACTGCAAGTTAATAAAAAGAGAAACAGAAAGCCGCAATTTCCATTTGTACGGCGGTTGAAGTAAGTTCTAACCCAGGGGTTCCCGACCTGAGGTACATGTGCCCCTAGGGGTATATTTGCTTATCTAAAAAGGTGCATCTAATGTTAGTTTATAGTTCCTATGACCTAAAGCTTCTAATAAAAATCAGTAGAATTTTATTTTTCGACTCACCTTTTTGTCCTAAAAATTCAGGGGTACATGCTCATCTGTCGAAATGCTGAAGAGGTACAAGGTCAGGGAAGGTTTGGGAGCCCTGTTCTGACCCATGTACCGAATTATATCCGCTAAAATTTTGTAGAGATGTTGCATGTCCGTATGTTAAGAATCGATGTAGTTTTCTTGAGCTGATAAAAAATGAGAAACTAGTTTTTAAACGTTGGCGTTCATACTTGCACGTGCGCTTGGTATGTGAAGTGGATTTCAGTATGCTTTTCTTATCACGAATGATTTGAGTAGCTATGAACTCATGTTTTGAGAAATCGTACACAAAAATGGAGAAAAATATTGACAATCCTGGTTTTGCAAATGTGCAAAAAATCAAAATCCTACCCAACGTACTTTATTTTGGAATAAATTATTTTCCACTATGCCAGCGAAGGTTATCAGGAAAACGCAATAAATGATGATTTCTGATGCGTACTTTATGGCATTTAAATTTACGACACGTGCGTTTCAGTAAAAACGTATTTAGTGGCCATACGTTTTGATTCACATGATTGTTTTTCTCAGATGTTAAGGCTAACAAGAATACAAGAGCAACTAAAATAGTGATGTTCTGAAGCAAATAAGGGCCACATGTATTGAAGAAAAAGACATGACGCAGGTATCACGATAAGTTTCTGAGAAGTCGCAGTCCTGTTCTAGCAGAGCAAGCGAGTGGTGGTAAGAGCTACTAGTCCTTCAGCTTATCAGAGAAATATAATCTACTTTTATTGATAAGTGATGGCAATGGTAGAGCGTAGAATGAAGTGCAAGTGTTGAAACACTTGCAACGGTAGGGGACAGAATTGTGAAACGCCGCTCGTGTTTTATTGTAAGGGGCTTTACTTAAACCTTGATTTTCTTCAGTGCGGTGGGTTTCCAAAAAAACTGGTCCATGGAATTCTAGGCTTGAAGAAAGTATTACGAGTAAGCGGTAGCGTCCCAGGCCTCCTAGTTACCAGGACCCTTAATTAAACACGCCGCTGTCGGAATGAAATACTTTCTTCATTTGATATTTAAAGGCGTAGAACTTTTTAAGATTGTAATTCCAATAATTTCTTGATCATTTAACACTGGGAAGAACGATAAACAAGAAAGATGAATTAATTTTTTTAGGATTTCGTAGAAATTAGGAATAACTCTTCTGCAAGATCTTATCAACTCCTACGTAATTCTTATATCATCAAAATTAAAGAGTGCTATGAGTTAAAATTATCAGCGTGTTCACATCACCCAAAAATGAATTTTCTTGCTAAGTTAAGTCACCATAATCGATATTAATTTTTACTATGTCGGTGACCTTGCAGGTGCGCATCGAATTCTCATTACAAAATGAATCTCCGTGTGTCGAGGCGTGACAATGGACGTACTGGGTGCGGCAACGTACCTTCCTTTTTTTGAGAGGAACTTCCTTCAAAAAAGGAAATTATGTTGCTGCACCTTGTATATCTTTTTCTCTCTCATTAAAGCTTACCAAAAAGTTTTTCCTCTAAAGAAAACACGCAGAAATCCGACTTTTAAGAGTCTTTTGCATTTATTGCTATAATTTTTTAAACAAGATATCGGAACTAGAAGAAGCAATCTAGAACTAAAGGAGCAAGTACGCAAATTGTGCCAAAATCCAGCTGCAGGTGAATGTTTTCTGAAAAATACATGCGCAGAACTGGGTGACGCAGTAGGTTCGTGTGCTTGCTAGGCCATTGGATTAATTAAAAAAACGGCCTTAGCTTTTTACGCAGAGCATCAGTCAATGAACGTTCGAAATTTCTGCCCGCAAATTAATTCTTTTAGCAGATGTATGTCAAGAATTTCTGTCTACGAGTGAGTGATTATGATTGAGTGAATCACGGTCATGAACTAGGTCTGTAGCGTACTTTATAATAACAGATATTTTGACAAATTTAGTGCTGTATTGTTAGTTTAAACGGACATGTGCCATGAAACTTAGTATCCCTTCTCGTACTGGAATTTGGCCTAAATGACCTAACTATGAGTGGAATAAAATAAAAATGTTGTTAGTTTTTTCATCAATTGAGGGAATGGTGAATTTTTAGACTAGTTGAAATTATATGTATGGACATACGTCATGGTTTTGGACGCGTCATGCATCTTTGACCACACAATAATCTGTAGCAATACTTTAGTGATGAATGTGTTTGGTACACTATGCTATCAGCTGCTAGCTTTTAATAGACTGAATGAACGTGGTTATCGCTACTCTACTGGTCCTTGGGAATTTTAGCGCAAATCTCTGTCGGTTCCTATCTTTGTGTTTCCTACCTTGTTGGAAAGAATACGTGCTGATGAGCAGTGCACATCATTTCGTGTTTCAAATTAAAGTAGCATCAACATCAAAATCTGAAATATGATAAAAATATTAGGAGAATGCGCAGTAACTTCCGAACACGTAGAAGTTTTACTTTTATTTTATCTATTAAGGCTAGAAGTTGGGACGTAATTAACTCGCCATTGAAAAATCTACGGTTAATTTAATGAAAAGTTCGTTTAAAGATCAAGTTGCTGTGGCTATGGTAGTTCCACGTCATACAAACCAGTTCCCTGTTTGGTGGGACTTCTTGAGGCTACAAAAAAGGCGACTAGCCGCTGCTTCTTTTATTTTGAATGGTTCTGTGATTTTTCTAGCAACAGGCGCCAAGTGAATTCTCCTCTGAACAAGTTTTGTACTTACGACGCTTGATATTTATTTCTTGTTGCTTCTCCGAGGTTGTTGCTATGATGAATACACTTAATTCACTATTTTTCTCGTAAGTGTTATATGAATAGAGATAATATGAAATAGTATTTTTAGTATTCATACGTGTAAAAGAGCAGAGTGAAGCTTCAAAAATCTTAGTATTTTTAGGCCCATAGATATTTCGATAACTTTTCAATGCCTCTCATTTCATAATTAAATTTTTCTTCTCACGAGTGAATGAAAATTCATAAGGATGTTTGACCATTGCAATAAATATAGTTGATCATATATGTTTGAGCCTCCAAGCACTTTAACGGAAATAAAATTAACAATCGATTATGAGGAAGTTAATCAGAATATTGATGTATTTTATTTCATTAGCATTTATGCAGTGGTTAGCCTCTATGAACACAATTTATGACTCGATGGGTTAGAACTTGGCCAATCCGTCGTAGGATATTACATTTTTATTCATCCCTCGCTTAAAAAATGAGACAAAATACAATCAATGTGCTACGGCATGGGATTTGGGTATTACGGCATGGGACTTGGGTACCAACCCAAGAATGGGCAAAACGGCTCGTTTCTATTGCCTTTTTCTATTCTATTCTACATAGTTAATTTTGAAACTGACATCCTCAATTTGACACGTGTGGAAACGAACAAGACCACGCGACTTACTTTGCAGGGGCTGTTGATAAGGGCCTCCAATGCATGCATGGTCATCACCTGCAGTGCAACTGCATGTTGTCCAGCCAGTTTTTTCATACGACGCCTATGCTTCTGTGTTGCTATTTTTAGACTGCCTGGCCTTCCACGTGCTAAAAGACGGCGCGAGTTTCTACACTGTAGTTATCCTCGTAACTATCCTCTTTATAGGAGTTCATGCACTTCTTGAGAACCCAGAATGATAATTTGAGTTTTTATTGAATTGTGTACGGCAGCAATGACATTAGCGTGATACTACTTGAATGTAGTCGTCTGTAAATGCCAACAACTTACTTAATCGATGTTAGGAAAAGATTTAGTAGTCTCTTGATGTTTTTGTTCACTTCAATTAAACTGGTTAACTTTCTATTCATACTTTTGATACAGAGCTTGTTTCTGAGAAAGTTAGCATTGATACAGTTTAAGGAAAATCTCAACGTAATTATTTTTGGTGTACATCTAAGCCTTGATTAGTACGTTGAACATTAAATGCTCAAATTCAGCAATGGCTTAACTGTGCAATAAGACTGCAGAAATGTTCAAATGATATAATGAGTGTATATTTTATGAAAATATACTCAAAGGCATTCTACAATTCAATACAATTAAGAAGCATATGATGTATATTAATGTATATGCTTGCATATTTTATGCTGTATATGCTTCCTAATAGCATTGGGTCGTTGAATGTTTTTGAATATATTTTCATAGTTTTTTGAAATTCTTCTTTGCATGGAAGGAAATCGTTATCATACCACATGAATTTTACTCGTTTTGAAGCTCGTATTTCACATTTTATTCAAATACACAGATTAATTTCAGGCTTTTGTACTATATTAAGTATACTTTTCTCTGAACGAAGTCAACGAGAAAAGAACATACTCCCCATTACTGAAAACATTTATGCCACAAAGTGTATTTTTTTGAGATTCTTGTTGTGTATAAGTGTTCAACAATGCCTTACACTCTGGACGAGTGGTGAGGGGATAAGTGATAAAATAAGTGATTTTAAGCTGACGAACTTTGTGCTCTGAGTGGACAGAAGAAGAGGGCCTGTGTTTTTCAAAGAAAAGAAAGTGAAGGAATGAACCCCGATGTCTGGTGCGACTTTGTTGCAGGATGGATCGGAGGTAAGCTACATATTTACATATCAATGCGACTTTGTTATTTGAATTGATATAGTGGAAAACGATATATTCTAACGAACAAAGTAGTCTCTTCGTTTTACTGACATACAGGGTGTCTCAAAAAAATGTACTCACCATTTAACCGTTGCTAGCATGCTGTCTTCTTTGTGTTGCAGGTGTGAGGTTCGAACCTTTGCGAACATGATTCTTTAATCACATTTAATCATGTTCGCAAAGGTTCGAACCTCACACCTGCAACACAAAGAAGACAGCATGTTAGCAACGGTTAAAGGGTGAGTACATTTTTTTGAGACCCCCTGTATATAAATGAGGAGTTAAAAAATAGCTGTTCACAGTCATTGTTCTCTACTCTTCATTTTACTGAAAGTCGCTTATGTATGATAGTAGATAGCGACCGTCAAACCTATGTAGATAACCTTCTATTTTAATTTATATTGGAAAAACACAAGTTGTACATTTAATAAGTTAATGAGTTAAAAAAAAGGAAATTGTTGCTTCCTGACATAGGCTGGAATTTTTCAAAATGTATAGTTAGACTTCAATTATATGGGCTACTACTGTACCTAGTGTTTCCATTATAGAATTTTTATTAGGTAAAAATATCTACATCCGAAAATACTTGTGTTTTCGACTCTAATATGTTCATTTTTCATGTTAACTTGAGGCGTTCTATTTTTTGCACACACAAAAGGAGTTATTACAACTGTTGTAGTTGCACTATTACCAATTTTCTGTTCGTTTTTTAGTGAAGACATCATTGTAATTTTTGATTACGAAATTCCTTCACATACTTGCTCGGCAGTTTAGTATCTCAGTGCATACTAATTGAGCAGCGAGGAATCGTGAACTACAAAACTATTAAAACTTTGCATGGTCGACGACTGGTAGGTGAAGAATATCATAGGGCGGAACGAAAGGCTTACTTTCGGGATTTTGAAAGTATGATAGCACAAAACTCTTCAGTGTTGCCTGGACATACAGTATGTTTGGTAGTAATGGTCAGAATTTCAAAGCTAAGTAACTTTTTCTGACGCTTGAGTCCAGTGTTTCAGTTTTGTTTTTAATTGACTTAGGTGGTTAAATTTGCTGGAACAACGTTTTAAATTTGTACGCAAATATCATCGTGATCCAAGTTTCCTGAGGCCGTTACAACCAAAGTAATGAATTCATATAACAATTTTTTGTGCGTTTGATATACTTATAACAAAAATAATCAGTTTTTGAGCCGGAAAAAGTTTATTAATGCTTCTGTGAAGTCTTTGCCATCATTCACTCAAGTCCTATGGTGGAAACAATTTCTCAAAGTTTACGCGCGACTTTTCTTTCAGGATGCGCAGGTTTGCTCGCTGGACATCCGATGGACACCATCAAGGTGCGACAGCAAGCCCTCGGCAAAGTGTCGGCCCTCAGTGGCATCGCAAAGACTTTCAAATACGAAGGGGTGAGTCAGTGTTAATGTTTCAATATGTACGTATCGAACTATCCAAAAGGCTTCTCGTCTCCTAAACCTGACGTAAAATGGGAAAGTAACACGGGAACGTAAAACGGAAACGCAAAACAAAAAGATTTGTTCTTTACTTAGAGGTAAAATGTTCTGTGCATGGAAGAAGACATTAATATTACGTATTTTTATTTCGTTTGCTATGCGACACAATTGGTTTACAGTTGTGTATAGATCAATGGCTGCAATATAATATAAAATTGAAGGCTTATATGCTGAGAGGAGTAGTTTGCATGTAGGCTTCTGGAAGTAAAATACTCCTAGCAGTAAAGATGCGGTTAACTGTTTACTCGTTTGATGCCATTGCGCAATTCTGAACCGTTTTAACTTGCGATGCTATCGAGTTACATTTAGAAAGCTGGTCAATGTCACATGATTGGAAAGTAAACATACATAAACATGTCATTTCAAACATTATGACTTGGTCCTGTTCCTCGAGTAATTGATTAAAAATATTTCCCTACTCAGTTTATGATTCACTGACTCTTGATTAAAGATTTTATTGTTAGTTCATTATCACATAGTCAAAAGGCAAACATTCTTAAATTGAAGCATCAAGAAAGGTTCATTTGGTGGCTTTTGGTTTAGATTACTTTTTCACTATTTTATTCTAGTTAAAATGAATCATACAGCTCATCATAAATTTGGGTATTAAAAAAAAAAACTCGAATCGACAGCTACTCAGAGTAGCAGATGGAGTGTGTGACCCCACTGCGTACATAAAAAAATATAAACGATATTCATCAGCCTTTCTGGCCAGTGCTCCTCGTGTGGATCCAGTTCTTGCGCTCGCTCCACTTGCTATGGAATATTCCAACGTCTCCAGGCCGTAGGGTTGATTTGGGGAGTATAACCAGTGAAGGTAGTATGTAGGACAAACTTTGGCCGCAAGCACTTAGAATATTTTGAAACTCGCGGTGTATGATATTGGCATTCTTGAAATATATCATTTTCTTTTCCCTGTTGTTAGTAGTCTCTTTTTCGAAACTGCACTCGGTCAAACTTTGCAGCTACAGAAGCTTAAGAGCCTCGTATCATAACTTTTTTTGCTTTGAATTTGTTGAAAGCTTTACAGTCTCATGACTTGAAAGTCAAAGAATATGAGAATGTAGTACGCGGGACGATTTGCACCTAAATGATCTCATCGAACTTTTTTTGAAACTGATCCATAATAATTCGTATTTCTTTTGAGAACGCTCCTTAAATGAGACAAAAACGTTTACTTTACAGTACAAGACGTAACTATGATAGAGTACTGTTTCAAGATCGTGAGTGTTCTGACTTGGTATCAGATCAATATGAATTATGGAACTGCATCTTTTTCTCATTAGCTGGGGTTATTAATTTTTCATTAATTTCATTGATGAGGTTATTGTTATTATTTGAATTAAGGCCTAAGCTAAGGTTAGTGACCAGGTTGGTATTATTGATAGATTGGGGAGGCACATCAATTTTGCAAAAGCGCTCGATTTTCTTAGGAAATCATATGACTCGTGTATTTTTTCTACTCTTTTCGTGTACTCGTTCGTATAAACACAATAAGGAGTTACTTATAAGATGAACTGCATCTCTCGCTACCGTCGTGTTTACGGAACGCAAAATTGACTTGACTTGCTGAGAACACAACGGTTGGTAGCGGTACTGAGAAATATGAACTTCCCAAAGGGTTAAATATGAAATAAAGTATGAGCAGCATCAAACCTTCAAATGATTCAATGAGAGACCTTTAAACTCATGCTCTGCTTTAGTGCAGACGCGTTACAATGCATAAAAGGAACAATTACAGACTTTAAGAACAGTAGCGGCACGCATAAAGTAGTGAGCTTACATACAAAGAAAACTTCTGACGAATTATGCTTTCAAATGTAAAATGACGAGTGCTGCGTGACATAACGACCATAGAAACTGAAAAGTCTGGTCATACCCGGTATTGTTGAGCGCTAGTTTTACAATGGCGCTCTTGATGCCTACCACTGGTCTCGATAAATTCTTGTTCATCGAAGTGATAAACACTCAAACACTAGAATAATTCATTCGGGTACACAATCTACATTACGGCTGGATTACTTCTACCGACTAGGAAAGGAATTTATGTTTACTCTCGTTGAAACCATCCTATAACCTCCAATGTTTATTTTCTGGAATGCAGATTCTAAAAATTACTGAAATAATTGGCTAAATCCTGCATTTGTTCCTCAGGTGCGCGGGTTCTACAAGGGCATGGGTTTCCCTTTGCTCGCTACAGGGACCCTCAACTCTTTGTTCTTCGGCGTGTACGGCAACTGCATGCGATCACTGCACGATGGAAAAGAAAAGCCCAGTTTGACCCAGGTGTTTCTTAGTGGTTGTGCGGGAGGGGTAGTCCAACTCGCCGTTGCCTGTCCTGTCGATCTCGTCAAGATCAAAATGCAACTACAGACTGGTACGTTGTGGTGTCCTTCTTTCATTAAATCTACATTTGTACAATAATTTTAGGACTCAGCTCTACATAATGCCGTAAGTTATGAAACACTTTTAAGATGAAGATTTTTCTGTCGCGTGCATTGTAGTTATAGTTTCGGACTAGTATATTAGGCAGTGCAACATTCAAGTGGTGAGCAGGGTCTGAGGCAGGATTAGGCCGTGTGTTTTGTTTACGTAAAGGAAGGATTGACAACTTATGGAAGAGGCTTTGACCCGCTAGGAGGTTACGATTTCGTGTTTCGCAACTATACCCGTTTTCATTATTATCATCATGATCGTCGTGTTTTATCTGACAAAATTGCCGTGTTATATCCGACAGCACTGTCGTGTTATATCCAACATAATCGTCGTGTTATATCCAACATAATCACCGTGTTATATCTGATATAATCCTCATGTTATATGCGACATAATTAGCATACATCCGACCTATACAAATGTACAATCAAAAGATCCGATAACATCGCGTGACGTGCTGGTTTTCTCTCACACTCGAGTCAGCTATTGCGTTATTTATCTAAGATAAGAGTATGCGTAATTTTGCCTTGTGAGTCTCATCGGATCATTAAAAATTTTTGTTTATTTAATGACGCGCTCTACAGTTTTATTAGTCTCATGGTGACTGGTAAACTAGAACGTATAGATGAGTGAATGTTACTCCTTTCAAGTATTATATTTTCACACTAGCATTGAGCTTCTACATGAGTATGTATATTCGAAGTATTTTCTTTGAGACTTTCATACATCTTAGATTTGTTCGAGATTTAATGATACGTTGACGTTAAATACTTGTACATCTAGCGTGTTAAAACCGACTATCGATAATACTGATAATATTGCTTCAAAAAAGTTGTACTAAAGATCCTTTTTTGGGATTTATTATACCTCCACCAACTTGAAATTCAGTAAAATAATAATTAAATTGATGGATGCAACGAAGCTGGAACAAATTTCACGGGAAATGATTTATAGTCATAAATGGCTCATATTCTTTTAACTTTGAAAATTATTTAAACGTTGTATTTTAATAGTTGAAAACGTATTTTAATAATTGAAAATACATCTACTTGTAAATATTGAGTATCAAAGAAAATTTCAGCAAAATCAATCCTCATGCATGTTTATAATGAGTACAATGGATATGAACCTGCAAGGCTTCAGTTAAAATACTTCTTACCATTTATGTTAAATGTTTCTCAGCATTGTCTGCCTTGAATGTTCACTTGCAGGCTTGGTTTATTTGTGTTGCCCAGAATCAAAAGCATAATTTTTAGTCTTGCATTAGTCAGTTAGCTGGTGTGAGATACATTTTATTAACTTTCACCTAGCAGGGAAAAAGCTGTGACGTTGCGGAATTAGTTATCTTTGGGAGATAATGGTCAGTGATGATAAAACATGGTCTTGTGGACTTGTCATGTTATTACGTTGCCTTCGACCTTGTCGTACATACATGATAGTAGTGAGTTATCGAGTTACGTTACTTAACGGATTATTAGACACTTTGATATCTTAATCGCCCTCAAATACTTCAGGGAGATATCAGGTAATTTTTTCCTCGTATGTTTTGCAACCTTATTCACAAATTTACCGACTGAAAATCATATTTCAGCGTAAAAACCTAACTAATGATGACCAGCTTGTACTGGTGAGCTAAAATTACTATAAGTTTAACATAAATTAATCTCCAATAATAAGGTTACGTTTGAATTACCAATACGTGTGGGTAGAAACTTACGATGGTGTTTGCCGTATTGTTATTCGTTTACTGTCGGTTCATTGGCCGTAAGATGATTAATTGGTATTTTTTTAATAAAAAATTAGTATTTGGAGCCTAAAAATACGGTAGCTTTGTTTGATTAAACTACTTTTTCCAATATGGCTCCAAGACTCAAGAAGCAGTCAACCAGTCGAGCCCATGATTCATGTTTGCAGAAGGCGACGCTAATGCGTGGGGCAAATCGAAGAACCTGCAAGGCAGGACGCCGGAGCCGCGCTACAGAGGCCCGACGGCGTGCCTGATGGACCTGTACAGGACAGCCGGAGTTCGAGGCTGTTATTACGGTCTGGGTTCCATGGCGCTCAGGTGGGTGGCTGAGGCTCGTTTGATGCTTACTGAAAATAAACAAAAATGAACATTAACCAGGGATAGAAGTGTACTATGAGCAGTGACGATGACATAAACGTGCAATGAACAGTGAACGATAACATAAATGTGCAATGAACAGTGAACGATGACATAAATGTGCAATGAACAGTGAAAGATGACATAAATGTGCAATGAACAGTGTAAGATAACATAAATGTGTAATGAACAGTAAATGATGGCAAAAATGAACGGTTTGTGGTTACAGATATAAAGAATTGGTTTGGCGACAGGAAATTTTAGATATAGTTATATGTATGTACATACCTTCTTGCTGTAAGCGAACTAACATCTTGTGTGTGCTGTGCAGCATAAGTATGGTGGAGGTAGGAGAAAGAAATTAAGAGCTCCTTCTCCAAATGAATATCCCTATAATAATATCCACGGATATTAAATCCATGAATATAATATCTTTATGTTCATGGGGAAAAATGACACGCTGGAACTCGTAGTCTATTTTTCCATAGCCAATAAAGTTAACGCAAATGCTTAGTTTCTATTTGTGTGCCTCGATGGTTCAAGAAACTCCGTCTTTAATGCAGTATGAATTATAACTACGCTTGGAAACATGCAAGGAATTTTTTTTTCATACCGTTCAGGTTTGCTTGCAGTTCATCAAACTTCACTAGTTAACAATTTTTCTTTCAAAACCAATTCTTTCCTTCTATTCTCGATTTCCTACAACTCGATGTATCAGTTATTTTGAATAAATTTTCACTTACCAATAGATTCTTGTTTTGAGTTTTGCTAAACAGCACCGTAAACGTGTAAGAGTTGGCCTGCGTTCTTTGAAATCTGAAAGGCATTGAAAAATACTCAGTGCTAATGAGCAGGAGAATGTAAATATATCATTGACATCAATTTTGTAACTCTGGTGTTGGTCAATATCAAATATATTTTTCGTTAATGACAAACTTTCCCACAATTAGTATATTTTTTCAGACATTTTATGAATCATTCAACCCAAGATATTCCCATTTCAACTTGATGAATTTTCTATTTGTGACAATTAGTGTCACTCTTCATTTTAAAAGCAATATATTTCTACTCGAAACTCGAGGCATTTCGTAGCTTTTTGAGCACTCCCTTCTACATGAAAAATAATTCACGTGTAACTACTAATATAACACCTCTCCGTTTTGGAATGAAAATTCTTTTACCGTGCCACTATCTTACTCGGCTGCCACTTGCAGAGACGTACCATCGTTCGGATATTACATGGTCATCTATGAGTTCATGATGAGACAAATAGCTGGTAGGGAAGAGGCTGCGTCTCCAGCTACTCTGATGTTCTGCGGAGGAATGGCAGGTTAGGGCCATGATTTGGTCGCTGCAAGAAGGCTAAGGCCGATGTTTAGTTTGCTCATGAAAGCTAAGCTTGTTAATCGGTCTGTGCATGAAGGTTAGGGTAGGTCTTCGGTCAGTGCAAGCAGTTAAGGCTAATTGTTGGTCTGCTCGTGAAAGCTTAGGTCGTTTATTAGTCCGTGCATGAAGGTGAGGGTCATTCTTTGGTGCGTGCATGACTGTGTAGAGACATTGTATGGTCTCTATTTGCTTGGATTGATAAATACATATAACAAACAATAAAATTTAATACATTTCTTACCTACTTAAAATTTTATTTTCTGAAACTCAGACAACAGTAAGAAATACAAATGATCGAAATTGTAAGAGTTCGTTTCTTAAACGAGGGGGAATTTATTTAACTAAAATTTGATAAAAGATGGAAATTATACGCCTCCTACTTTTACTGTCAAGTGCAACTATTTCATCTCAAACTGATAGTGTTGTACGTACTACAGAGTCCTTCGTAAATCATAATCGTTGAGATAAATATTACTTAGTGGTGAAACTGAAACATATGGAGTTAAAGAATATGCAGTTAATTCGCACACCTGCATGTAGGGACATATGGGCGGCTGGGCTGTACATGGTCGCGTATGAGTGGCTTGTGGACTTCCAAAAGGATCCTCCGGTGCTGGTGGTGTTGACGAGCGGGGCTTTTGCAGGTATCAATAAAATTCATTGATTTCCTTTTGTAATTTAACCATGAAGCTTTTATTACACGACTGTGCTGTTTTACACAGAATACTGTTGCCTGAGTTTACAAATTATCTTGACTTCTTAGTGTCGTTACTGCAAATAATTGTAGATTGCTTGAACTAACCGCTCTTCAAGTTTGCCAAATGAATGACATATTGCGCTTGTGGTTGCGCCTAATGAATAACACTGCTGCCATTTCATGATGAAACTAAGAAAATTTTATTTTATTGTTCTGAACCGTATGTTTTTAAGAACACTGCTTAGATTTACGGCTTTGTAGCTGTGCTCTTGATCAACTTGATGATGACGGCGATATATGAAATGAATATGAAATCCTGATCAAAAATGGGACTCTACACACTAAACAGTGCACACCGATTTAACTCGCATGAAACATTTCACAATGTCAAAAATGCATCGAAATGGGAAACGATGAGGGTTAGTAAATTTCAAACTTAAGTTTGAGAGAAATATTTTCGTTCATTGGAGCGTCTCTTGATAACTTTTTTTACAAAAGAACTTTGGGATCCAACAATTTTATAATAAAAATGAAAAAAAAGAAGTGAGCAGGGAACAATGTCAGAGATTATCAATGTTGTATGAATGAAAAATACGAATTATAGTATCTTTTGCATACAGTTTAGAGCTATGTATGTTTTTCAAAAGTCAGTGAAACTGCTGAAATAAGCAAAAACGCATTTACCCAGCAATTAAATCAATGCAGTCCGAAAACTGAATTAACATTTATTCAATTGACGATGAGGGTTTTTATTTTCTGCTTTTATTCAGAATTGTCAAAGAAAGGATAGGGAATACGTTTGATGACTAAGCCTGAAACTCATACTTCAAAGAGTTGACATACGTACTGCAGGGTGTCCCAAAAAGATGAATACATTTTTAAAAAGATGTAGTTGGAATACTGCTAGAGCTAGGAGGCTGGGACAGGTCTCATTCAAAAAAGCAAGATCTAAAGTTTTATTTTATATCCAGAATACGTTGTTACTCACCTTATGTTTACCAATAGTATTCAAACTAGAACGTTTTAAAAATGTATAAATTTTTGGGACACCCTGTATGTAAAAAGGTAAATTGCACACTTTCCTGGAAACTACGCTCTGTAACAAGATACTTTTTCGCAATTTCCCTAGCACGTTCTGGTCGGAAGCTAAGCACATATAAAAATGAATAGCACATTCTTTTAGATTTAGTAGCCAATCTAGATAATCGATCAATACTATAAAGTAAATGCCAACCCATGTTTAAAAATATATTTCATGTCCTTCTTGCCGCTGAATTAGGTAGGAAAAATTAACTTCAAGCAAATCGTTACTAAGGAATTGAAATAGAGTGATTATCGTGAGCTAAGCATTGACTACTGAATGGAAAGAGTATACATGTGTCGTAAGTACCGTATTGTTGATATTAAGGGCTCCGGATTACTACAAAATACGTGATTTATTCGTTATTCAACATGGAAAGTGCTTTGGAAAAGCAGTGTCGACTGGCAAATGAAATGTGTACGTGTTCTTAACATTAGTACACCAATACATTTTATCACGTGTAGGCGTACTAGTGTTAATATAACGCGATAATAAATAAGAATAAGAGAATTATTCTCAAAGCAATCATTGACGTAAGAAACCCCTCACTAGATGTACAAAATTTATTCTAAATTATCACTGAATGTTACGAATACCTTGAAATTATCACTAAATGTACGAATACCCTGAAATTATCACTGAATGTTACGAATACCCTAAAATTATCACTGAGTTTTACGAATATCCTGAAATTATCCCTGGGTGTTACGAATACCCTGAAATTATCACTGAATGTATTTGTAGAGACGTGGGGGCGTGGGGAACATACATGGTCATCTACGAGTGGCTGGTGGACTTTGACCCAAGTCCTCCGAACTTGAAGGTCTTCGGGGCCGGGGCTGTTGCAGGTGAATTCTCACGAACTTTATCTCAAGAAATGTCCCATTAAATCTCTTGCCAGTAGGTAGGTTTATCATTATGTTACGAGAATATGTATTGACGGCCACTTCTCTTATTCATAATAATCTTAAAATGAAAATGTTACTCATTTCTAATGATGAAGAATAGGGTTCTACATGTATATTTTTCCATGAAGATAATGTTAGTCGATAAACAAACCTGCTGTACGTTATGCCTGAAGTAGAAAAAATGCATTTTGACCTATAATATCATTCTGATGATTGATAAACATTTGTAGTTTGATTATATTAACAGAGCAGCTCGGGTAGGAATTACCATCTTAACACTTATCATACACGTGGCTTTTTTCTGCATGTACATTTGGTTGCTTTTTTTTTACTAATACTTAACTTCCTGAGGGCTCTGTGTTGGCACTTGACACACTTGATATGTAACAATATTTCTTGTGGCCTTAAGGATAAGTTGTGAGGAATCTAATATAAAGAAACATTTAGTATATAGTGACTTGCTAACATCTAAAATTGCTTTTAACATAACCACCATTAAAAATACAGCGAAAATGGTGCAATATTTCCCTCATTTGTTTACATTGACATACATGAACCCTTAATAAATCAGTTTTGAATTTTTCCTTAATTCTGTGGAATAATACTTCTGATCCCGCTGTCGACTTCTTTTCAGGGGCGATATCATGGGTAACGATAGTTCCCATAGACGTCATCAAGTCGAGAGTACAAGCTGACAGCGTGACCAATCCGCAGTACAAGGTGAGAAACTTGTGTAGGATGATGACGCGATGAAAGAATAGAATAGACTGAGGCAATAGGAACGAGCCGTTTGGCCCATTCTTGGGTCGATACCCAAATCGATACAATACGACACGTAAGCATTCTATTTCGAGTTTCCTTACTGAAATTGATGAAAACGTTTTTAGCGTATAGGCTAAACAAATGAATTAATATAAGTTTTCTCTAGCACTTAAACAGTTAGGATGGTAAAATAACGGGTTTTACGCAGACTTCGCATGAACAGCTAAAAAAAACAGCTGAATGATGACAAAATAAAACTCAATGTACTTCCTGAAATTCTTCCCATGAGGAGAAGCGGCAGAAGACAAGTCATTTTATTTCATCAGCAAGTGTACCGAAAGCCCACTGATATACAAATATTTATTCCTCGAATTCACAGCTCTGCGTGCAGATATTTCTTTAAGATTAGCTCTCTGTGCCGCTTTTGGGTTTTCTCCCTTACGGATTGTGACAGAGTCTCTTCCTTGCACCCAAGCTCATCAAAATGAACAAGATCAGGTCCAAAATCAGGCCCCACAACGGCTTAACCGCAATTCCTTAGCCCACACACATCCTACATTCAAGTTCGATGTTGCAACTTGTTTTGTTACAAAAATACTGCACACTCAGTGCCATCACAGTTTCATTTCTTCTATACCCTACTACATCACATGTTATCTTTTTATAAAATAACTCAATCAGCCCAGGTGTCTTCTCCTCAAAATAAACAGTTTATTTCTGTCTTATTGCTTCGGCTTCTCATGGTTGGACCCATCATACATGCATCACAGACTGCCACCGTCACCAAGAAATAATAAAAATAACATTGGATTGCTTATAAAATCGTGTATTTTAGCATTGTCCCATTGAACAGAAGATTAACCGCTTTGTCAGTGGCATGAGTATATATACTAACGGCAGGAATGGCCTTTCAGTTATTTTGTTTTCGAAGTTTAGCAGTTAATTGGTACGACTCAAGTCTTCTTAGGACCTCGAAATTGACAGAAATCTTGAATTTAGCTCAGCAAAACAAAGTCGATTTTTTTTTTGAGTTTGAGACCGTGAGACTCTGGGACTCCCAAAAACAAAATAACATTGCACTGTGATGAAATCATTGCAGTGTGAAATGATCATTACGCTGTGATATGATTGATATTCGAAAATAACATTGCACTGTGATGAAATCATTACACTGTAAAATGATCATTACACTGTGCTATGATTGAAATTACAAAATAACATTACACTGTGATACACAACTCGGTTTTCTACCCCAATTAAAGTGTTCCCACATGATTAGGAAAATTTATAATAAATGAAAATAGGACTGAAATTAAGCTCAGGCTTCATATTTTGTAACTTTTGAAGACGTTTGTTGCGCACATATATTAGGTTGTTACAAAAATAATGGCCGATTTCAGAAGCATGCGTTGGCCTTCGAGCAGCCATTATTTTTGTAACAACCTAATATTACTGCAACACGTCCACAGTCCTCTTTCCTTACGAGACTCCGCATCTATGCTTAGAAACATACCGCCTTCTAAACATCTGTACAGAAATAAGGGGATTGGATACTATGGCCCTCGTATATGTTTCCATTGAAGATTCAGTATAATCAATATTGAAATTCAAAATATTGTATCGCTGATTCGGGAGTTCAATGTTTTTGTACAGTATGTTCTCAAAGGTCTACTTTGAGAACAGTTAGTCATTTCCATTATAGCATAACTGCTCTTCAATTTTTAAACGGTTATATTAACTTATTAACACTCTAACTTGCACCCTGCAGAATTTCTGGGACTGTTGCGTGAAGAGCTATCGAAATGAGGGACTCGGAGTCTTTACTCGAGGCTTCAGCATGGTGATCTTGCGGGCATTGCCCACAAACGGGGCCATTTTCCTCGGCTATGTGTCTTCCATGAACATCTTACGAGCCTGGCTGAATGGTCGGCGTGAAAATCAGGTCACAGACTGCGCGGGCGCGTAGCAAGGATACGGTCGTTCATAGGCGATTGCACAACCGCGTCGTGTTTCGAGTGTCGACAGAAAAGCGGATGGTACTTTACCCTCCAAGCGATGGTTGTATTTGTTACAGTGTCTTGAGTTGCATGGGACTGAGAGTTACGTTTCGTTAACATCATAACTTAACATTTGGCGACTGACGGTAGCTCATGTTCACAGCACGTCAAATTTGTTTTGTTGGTTGCGAACACAACCTTCAGTACTTCTCGCTCCCGCCGTGTTGACAGTAAGTAAAATTAACTTTGCTCGATGTGAACGACGGTTGGTAGGAAGGACCAGAGTTTCCGTCAATTGCCAAAGAGTTAAAAGTTATATCAGTAAAACTATCGGTTCAGTGAATTCAGTGAAGAAAAGAACTTAGCTTCGCTTGATATTTCAGATAAAATCCATAATTTTAGAGAGAGTTTCCTCGACAGGAAAAAAGCTGAATGTTGTGGTGGGAACGTAATAAAAACTGTTACTCATTTTCTACCGAAATTCATGACTGAAAATGTCTCAAAAAGATGAAAGTCGCTGAAAATGTGTAAAAACTCACTTGGTCTATGACCATACAAGTGTTACGTCTGTTTTCTGATTTCAGGAAGGAAAATGTGCGTATTGGAAGGATCAGTAACATGATGTGTCATATGGATTGACCGACGATATTTTCCAGCCAGTATCGACAGTTTTATGTCGTAAGAGATCTGATCAGCTACGGCTGAAGAACAAGAGCAAAACAGGATCATGGCCATTATAACTGAGGCCGTTGTAGTCCTTGTATGTGGTTCAGAAAATGTTTTACGCTCCCGATTACCATTTTCGTGGAGAAATAGTTAACATTAACTAGAACGATGATGGTGCGAAAGCTCTTTGGTGTGACGATATGAAGAACAAGTAGAGATAGAAGAGCGACAAACTGAAAACCTTAGAACGGTTGAAGTTTCGCTTTCTATGACAAATTCAAAATAAATTCATTGTTCTTCGCTTGTCCTTGACAGTACGAGTATACGAAAGCATATGCCAAAACCATACAGTAGGCTTGGCATATGAAGCGTTAATAATTCTAACAGCTTGATATCATAAATTCCGTTTCATGTAGAGAAAAGTGTACAATATAGAGTACATATTCATGTTTTACTGTTTTGAACGAGCATATTACTGTAAACTTGCTCGCTATGCAGCGGAAAAACACAATACATGTACTTCATTTGTTTGTGTGTGTAGTGCCTCATACAAATGAGCTGGATCATCTAATTTCGGATTGAATTCAACCGTCGAACTGATTTTGGTCCCGTTGCAGTTTGCCATCTCCAGGAAAATTTAACAAAATTAAATGCACCCCTGTTGCTGAATGTGTACTTATTGTTTGAATTATTATAATTTTAATACTCGCGACCTTCGCAGAGTAAACTACATACATGGATGGTAAGAGTGGTGAAAGATAGTGACTCTATCGAAGTGCAAAATATTGCAGTTCACTTTATAGGGGCAAGTCTGAAGGTATGGGCGTAGGGTTACTTGATGGTCTCGTAGTTTTACTGAATATAGACTAACAGTCTTGATTCTAGTTTTGAGCGTTCGTGTTAAATATCTAAAGCGATAAGATGGTATCTCGTAAACCCATTGTACAATGGAATGACGTGCAATACTCTTACAGAGTCCTGTTAGTTTAAGGTTCTAGCAAGATCTAAGTTTTTGTACTTTATAAACAACCACACCATAAATACGATAATACAATAGTCGTGCTTCCTTTCTCAGTCATTTTTACGAAAAATTTTGCGATTAGCTCACGGAAATAGACGCCAAAGAACGGGTTGAGCACATACATTGAGCAGATGTAACGTGTGATAATAAATTAAACTAATGCGAACAACAGATAAAACTGGTTTGTTACATGCAGACTCACTATGATACGTTCGTCCTGTTGTAGAAGGTAGGTTCTATTATAGCACTGAGCGAGAAGAAACAAGTCTTTATTTTGGACTTAGCGTGGGTACCGGAGACGTCCTGTTTAATCGTTACACCGAGCGTTAAGATGTACAAGCAAAGAAGAATTTGTTCAATTTGGTGTGCATGGTTAGCGTCCACGAGCTGAAGCAGCACTAGGCTTACTTATGGAGAGTTAGCGCAAGATGTGTTCTCTTACAAGTTATCATTGGAGTAGCTGCGAATTTTAATATTTTCACTTGGCTCTTTGGCTGATAACGCAGGGTTCAAGCATGTTTCCACAGCCGGAATAGCTTTCCGCTTATTAATTGAAGCGTACAATAGCTTTCAATTTCTTTTGAATACGTGAATGCTGAACTACATGAAAATTAATGACAACAAATGATGGTAATTCAGAGCAAGTTAGATAAGTTTTACCTTGCAACAAAATGTGAGGCAAAATTCAATTGTAGCACATATACGCAGTAACTGAAGACTTCTATCGAAGCGAAATTTCGGAAAAAATCCTTAAATGTACAGCTCACTTATCACTCGGAGGAATGAGTATTGTTCCCTTCTCTCACATAAATGACAGAGATCTTTTTAGGAACATGACTCGTACTGAGACAAGTTTTCGGGCCTGATTAACGTGTTAGCGGACGGTTACGAGTAAGCCTGACTTGGATCAGATCGACACAAGTCGACGCTAGCCGTTAACAGGTTAAAAACCGCGTTAACGATTACGGAAAGAATGATCGTTGCCTGAAAAACGTAAGAAATTTATGTCTGAATTATGAAGGCAAATTTGGTTTTATGACAAACCGTAAGCGAAGTTAGTAGGTATATATGGTAACTGACGTTCTCTGTCTGTCAAGAGCTAAAGAAGGGAAAGTAAGCAATAATCGTTGGAAAAACGATTTCATTTTGTACACACACGATGTCTTTCGTTAATTAAAACACACGTTTTAATATCAGCCTGTACAAATACCTGACTGGTTAATCAAGAGCATAAAAGTATCATAACCATTACCCAGTCACGAACACTTACAAAAATGAAGCATAGGCACCCGATGAATCAATACTGATAAATTATGCTTCGTTTTCGCAAGAAGATACAACTCCACGCAAAGGTACCTTGAACTTTCACTAGAAAATCACAAGCTCACCATACCTGCAACTAAAATGTTCCACAATAAACAAGAACTGATGAATTAAAGCTAGGAGATTCTCACAATAACGATTCTTTCATGGACACAGATTACAACTCACACTGAGGAGAATTAATGGGTACATTATGCATCTCAGTTCAGGGTATACCTGACCACCATACATAACTGATTGTCCACAGTTCAACAAAAACAGTAGTGAAAGAGTTTCCGTATTCGGTTCTCGCTCCCTCACACACTTACCTTCAGAGCTTTTGTGCAAACAGACACACTTCTCAGACGGGGGTAATTTTTTCATTGAAGGCCAGGCAAGCAGTTTTGATGTTGTCCTTCCATCGAAAGAAATGTCTTCAAAGGCTTTCCCTGCTACGATTTAACTATAGCACAAAGATCATTACCGAAGATACTAAAATGCAAAATATGTAAATGAATGTATATGTTGAAATGTAAATGAAGATGTTGAAATTTACTCATCTCATAGGTAGGATAAAGGTTAATGATGAAAAAAATCACACCAATAGCAGCTAACTTGAGCAATAGCACAGAATTTGAAACAATTAATTAACAATGAAATTAGAAGTCCTTTTCTTTCGAAAGATTTTCAATGAGGGACAAGAAAATCTTTCCAGTCACTGTTTTTAAAATTTAAGTTTTTTAACAATTGATATTAAATAGTACGACGAATTATTAAGAAAGCGCATGCACACGAAGTGTCTGCTTTTAACCAACAATATAAAAAAAATTAACTGAACTGGTAGAAGGATTTACAAGGAAGTTTTGCATTCCATCACGACGAAATTCATTAGATACATGATGAAAATTCATTATCCGGCACCTGCGACAACAAAAATAAAACTTACATATTCTTTTGAAAAGTTGACAACTCACATTTAAAATAATCGCTCCAGTGAGCATAAAAGATCTGCCAAAACGTTTCATAGATTCTGTACTTCTTGACTAGTATAACAAATTAGCTTGTTGTCGGAGAAGATAAGAGTTGTTCAATTTAACAGCACTAAATCGTTTGAAACAATGCGTAAATACGAAGAGAATCATGTTCCTTCAACAACGCACTGGTACATTGAGGGCAGCTGCAACGTTTTCTCTGTCTGCTACATGAACCGACAAACTCCTTAGATTTCACTCGTTTTATTTGGTCGATTGAAACTCCTAAAAGTAATGATGAGCACGCCGTGTGTGTTCTACATGTGCACTTGCTTTTAAATAGCGCAGTATATTAACTTTTTTCGCTTCCATGGTTATTAAGGCATTGTTTTGAGAACTCTTTGAGCACAGTGCATATTTTCACAACCAGTTTGCTCTTTTGTACAAAATACATTGATGGGATTATGAAGTTATAAATTTCAAGAAAAGACTCCGACTAACTCAACATTAACTTCATCCTTCTTATAAACATTTAATGAGCAAAATAAAAATGCTTTTCTAATCTCTCACTGAAATGAACAATTAACGAGACTTGTTAAAAATTTCACGAATGGAAAACCCGGTGTCAGAGGACAAGTTCTACTTAGAATAGCAGTGAAACTCTTCAAATAAATATAATGTCAGCAGCGTTGTTCACAATTAAATATACAAAATAGTGAAAATCGACCAGCTGCAGGATGAAAGCAAGTCTTCAAAACAGACCGTCAACATTGATATTGAAGAGCCTTCCCCTCTCGATAAAATGGCACAGCACGGCAAGGCCACTTCAAACATATTGTTCAATATTACATTACGAAAGTCAATGAAAAAATATCTACACGAGTCAACAGCGCAGTCTTTGTCGAGATCCGATAACGCGATTCAATGATCAACTCATTCAAAGTTACTTTGGTGTCGGAACTCTCACATCACGTTAAAGTTGCATAAAAGCTATTAAATTTGCGTAAAATTAGCGGTCATAGAGGCGGTGTTAGCCCACAGTGAAGTAGCGCTGGTACAGCAAGCCGAACAGGCCGGACACAAACCAGCAGGTGACGCTCCACCACAGGGAGAAGCCCAGCAGGCCCAGCCATATCTCCGGCACCAGCACCTGACAACAGCAAAAGCATAAGCAATTCATCAAAACAGGGAGTCCTCGAGATACGAACAAGCATTTTCCTCATTTATGCGCCGCATTACTATGTATTCAGCCACCCGAGCAAAATAACTAGTATGTACTACACACGGTTCGCAAGCTACGAACGGATCGCCGTAAAGCGAAATATGTATTTGTAAGATTCACGGCGCTCGTTGCCGTAAATTGAAATGCAGTAAACCGGGGACTCTGTATACTCCTTAGGCAAGGGTGAGTAAGGTGCAGCTACTAATGCAAAACTGTGTATAATTTCCGATAAAACTTTTTGATCAACATGGAATGGTTCTCCTGGATTTGCTGATGAAGAAAGAAACTGTAATTATGGCCTTCTTTCTCCATACAATAGAGAGTAACTCAAAGAAACTATACAGGGAAGCTAAGTGCTCACGGTATGCTACAGAACCTCGTATCCATTCAGGAAATTTTGACTGCAGTTTCTATGACAAAATATCAATACCAGACATAATAAGCTTTAGTTACTGCACATGAACGAAGAAAGAGAAAATTATGGCCGAGTGGATGTCAAGCCTCTTCCAGTTGCAGAGTCCTCTTATCTCAGTACTAACTTCCGTGACAGGAACAAGTAAAATACCTACAATTGATCCACGTGTTCTCTAGTACGTCTTTCAATTAGCGTCGACTCCACGTACATGCAATAGGTTGTATAAAATTTTGCAAAAGTTAGAGTAAACAATCTCTAACTAAATCCCACAATAATATTTTTCGATAAAAGAAAAAAACATGATATTCCTGCAGGAAATATCAAGGTAATGAAGCTAGTAACAAATTATGCCATGTTTCAAAAGACACCTAAAAAAAGTACACGCAATTACAGTCCGCAATTCGTAAACAAGCGGAACCTGACGTCTTGATGTAGGCTTTGTTCTTAACATCACTAAGAGGGTAATGATTCTCGAGGTGACGGATCAAACGCAGTATTAGGATGCCTCTGATGGTAAAACTTGAGAACCACATCGACGTAGGAAATTGAGTTTAATTCAACAGTAGAGCATACACGCTACATGAGTTAGACTACAACAGCAGAGGTAGAGAGGAGAAGGTTTACTAAGTATCCTCTATGGCAAAATACTAATTAAATCGAAAAACTTGAGTAATATTCGAACATGCAGTTGAATATAATAAGCAACATAATGGAAGTTGAAGGTTAAGATTGGCTAACAGAATATTTGAAATTTCCATAAAAAAGGTGCGGTCTTACTTTAACCCTTTCGCTACCGTTGGGTTAATATGTCTCAAACGAACTTTAAAAATCATTCCCCTTTGTCCCACATTCTAAATGTTTCGTTCGAAATTACGGCAAAATTATATAGATATTAGTAACGATAAGTGTTAATTTACGCAACGTTTTGATCAGTATGAAAATAATCTGGTCGTCAAAGGGCTAAGTGGAAGAAAAATGAATTCTATCAGATTTCAAAATGCGACGTACTTTTCTAAGTTGTTCTACACCGCTGGAGATGGCGTGAGTGGCTTCTGTGGAGGCAGCCAGTCGGCTGATGGCTGCGGTGGCTGTGTGAGGTTTGGCTGAACGGACAACCGTCTCCGCCAGCTCATCCAAGCCACATTCTGAAGACACGAAGTGGCGTGGACTACGGAGAGCTTCCCAGTGCAGCCCTCCTGCCAGAGGCAAGAAGAATAAATTTAAAACTGGTAAACAAAATTACAAATAATTCGTGGTGGTTGACGACTATAAAAACAAGTTATTCATGGTAGTTGACTATGAAAACAAGTTATTCGTGGTAGTTGACGACTATAAAAACAAGTTATTCATGGTAGTTGACTATGAAAACAAGTTATTCGGGGTAGTTGACGACTATAAAAACAAGTTATTCGGGGTAGTTGACGACTATAAAAACAAGTTATTCATGTTAGTTGACTATAAAAACAAGTTATTCATGGTAGTTGACTATAAAAACAAGTTATTCATGTTAGTTGACTATAAAAACAAGTTATTCATGTTAGTTGACTATAAAAACAAGTTATTCATGTTAGTTGACTATAAAAACAAGTTATTCATGTTAGTTGACTATAAAAACAAGTTATTCATGTTAGTTGACTATAAAAACAAGTTATTCATGGTAGTTGACGACTATAAAAACCATTTTTCGCAGAGGTAAAAGATTGCAACAACTAGCAGTAGTGCACAATGATAAGGTAAAAATTAGCGCAGTAGATGATTAACAGGCTGAACCTATTGTATAGGGTAAAGATTAAAATAAATCGAAAGTGGTATCGAATTTGAGGAGAAATTGTTTAGTGAACGATGTAAAAATAGATCAATGTATCGAGTAGAACAGTAATATAAATAAAGAACCCGTCCTCGATATTATAAAACGAAGAAATATGAGTAATAAAAGCTTTTAAATTACTGGAAACTGTGTCTGAGTGAGTAAGCATATCAGTAGACAGGTTGCACTTGTCGTCAATTTCGATTTTTGGAACTTTTTTCCGCATTGCAGAAATAATGAGGAGGCAGCATCTCAGTAGAGTTAGGAGACGTGTAACATCTACATACATATTCAGGGTGTATCAAAAAAATGTACTCACCCTTTAACCGTTGCTAACATGCTGTCTTCTTTGTGTTGCAGGTGTGAGGTTCAAACCTTTGCGAACATGATTCTTTAATCACATTTAATCATGTTCGCAAAGGTTCGAACCTCACACCTGCAACACAAAGAAGACAGCATGTTAGCAACGGTTAAAGGGTGAGTACATTTTTTTTGAGACACCCTGTATTGATCAGACCCTCTCTCAAGTAAAATGAACCGAGCATCTGAGAACTAACATGACGAAACCAATAGAAGATTTGGTGCTTTGACGTCCCACTAAATGCTCCTGAACTGCCATACAGCAGCGTATGATGTTGATGTTTCTTATAGTTGCAGTTTCCCTTGTTATATAACAGAAGATTTCACCTACGTACATAACCTGCTTAAAGTCCCCAGACGAAGACGTGGTGCAGTCAATAAAAGTTGTCAGTCCTATAACAAAGCCCTGTTATCTGAGAACAGCAAGCATTTTCATCGGATCAGGAATCATTTCCACCGGATGAGCTTATAATTCCCGCTGTTTTGATGCCGTGATGGAGTCAGTGTGGTGCCATGAGAGGAATATTCACAACAATGTAGTCGGGTCAAGGAACTGAGTAGAGATGAGCGGCGTACCTAGCGTCTTGAGCATGAGGGCGAGCACGATGGACAGCAGCAGCGGCAGCACATACTGGAGGGCCACCACGCACAGATAGTAGAACACACTAGCCACCTGCGTGCATCACAAATAATATAAGAATTCACATGTTGGCGAGTGATGGAAACTCTAGTCCGCGCTACAACCGTTGTGTTCACAGCGAGCAAAGTTAGCTATTATTGCTGCAAACAAGGCAGTAACGAGAGGCACCTAAGATTGTGTTCACAAGGAAAGTTAAGTTAGCGTGCTGCGAACGTGGCGGTAGCAAGACTTATTGTCAGATGTCAAAAAGTTTAAGTAAAGTTGCTCACCCTATGCACAACTGAGAAGGAGAGCACATAGAGTGTTGTTTTGATAGAGTTGCTCCAGTATCCCCATTGGATTGTTGGGCAAGTCTAGAGGTGCTGATTTTAAATACTGAGCAACGTTGCGAGTGCTTTTAAAATATTATTGCACTAGGTACATACGAATTTTTCATGAGAGAAACAAACTAAAATTAATTCAGCGTTAAATGGAACGTATATCAAAGGCGAACAATACAAATAACGACTTAAATGAAACACGAAACAAAAAAATACCTATATCAGTGGAACTTTATGCCAAATTCTACTTTTCCGAGTGAAGTCAGAGTATTTCAAATAAATTATATTCAATTACAGGACTTTTACCACTGACACCGGTAAAAATGAGTGAGCTAATAAAAATAAACTTCTTAGCGGTTCAACATTGATTAACAAAGTAACTCGATTTCACTCAAAAAAAAAAAAAAAATCATGGCGAACATTTTATCTCTCCTGGTGCTGGAATGCAAACTACCGCTTGCCGTCCACACTCGTATACGAAAGTCTATTCTTGGTAATGTCGCGTCCACACTGAACCTAATCTGGACACCAGCATGCCTCATAAATAATCCATATCACTCCTGAGCTTTTCCGATGGCAGGCTGCATCATAAGGTTCTTGTTGAATCCTCTTCAGCAGAGACGAGTTTTCTACCAAGGTTTAACTACGAATTTGAAAGTGAAAGCGCATTGTGACACCATACGTAGTGATGGCAACTGAAAATCTAAGAGCTTTTATTTGGAACTTTTCATCACTCGCAACGTAACTGATCTAGGGGAAAATATCAGAGGAAATTATACACAGTACGTGGCACTACGTACCTCTCTGTAGCCACCACATTCCCAGTTTTCAAATGGCATCATTTTTTGTTAGAGCTCATAAATCAAGAGAAACCACGAGCTCAAAACTGTAAGAATTTTGCGCTTAGGATTCTCGTCCTCCCGAAGGCAATAAGAGTAAGGAGTCTCAGTACTAACCTGTCTCTGGATGTTCTTGTTGGTGGTCTTGCCTGCGTGGGAGCGTTGCTCCTCCAGCTTAATCCTCGCCATGTCAAGGTAGGCCTGCAGATACACGGGCAGCACAACCAGGCGTAGCGCACACGCTACCAGCACGCACACAACACGCACGGTACCGAAGCTGTCCGCCGACAAACTGAAGGTTCAGAACCATGAGAACTTTGAGTTCTTATCTGTTTACCGACTGACGCAAGCCCTTGCTACCGTCGTGTTTACAGCATGTAAAGTAAACTTTGCACGCAGTGAACACATCGGGTGGCATCTCTTCCTAACGTCGTGTTCACAGCATGCAAAGTAAACTTGCACGCTGTGAACACATCGGGTGGTACCTCTTCCTACCGTCGTGTTCACAGCATGCAAAGTAAACTTTGCACGCTGTGAACACATCGGGTGGCACCTCTTGCTACCGTCGTGTTTACAGCATGCAAAGTAAACTTTGCACGCTGTGAACACATCGGGTGGTACCTCTTGCTACCGTCGTGTTCACAGCAAGCCAAGTTGAGTTTGTTGTGAACACAACGGTTAGTACCTCTTGCTACCGTCGTGTTCACAGCATGCAAAGTAAACTTGCACCCTGTGAACACGACGGTTAGTACCTGTACCAGAGGTACTGTGAGGCGGTAAAGGGTTAAACAATTCAACAGTTTGAGGGTAATAATTGTTTGGTAATGAACGCTTGTTTCCGTTTAAAATGAATGATAATGAAAATTTGGGCCTGATAGCTGTCAGATGGCTAATGATGTAGAATTCAATGAACTGGTGAATGAAAATAAATTTTCTCTCATTGCAGAGAAGAATAATGAAATCACCACTGTACAACCTGCTGAACACAAAGCACTGAAATAATAATACTCGATGTACACACACAATTAATCTAATTTTAAACCTAGTTTCAATGGTAAAAACCGCTAAAACATCACCTACTATGAAACAAATACAAACTTCGTCAGGATTTTATAATAGTGTCATCACTAGTCTTAAGATACTAGCGTTAAGTATTTAAAATCCGATTCCCTTTACTGTTAATTTATAATGTACTTAGCGACACACCGGAACAAAGTTGACTAGGTGGTGGTCGGTACCAGTAGGAAAGATTTGAGGGAGAATAGAATGAGGCTATAAGAACGAACCTTCTGGCCCATTCTTGGGTCGGATAATTACTTCGATAATTATTCGTTTTTTTTACCCAAGTCCCATGCCGTATTTCTAGCCGCGTCAACCATGTCGGCAGCGGTATTCGAACCCAGGTCTTCCCGGTCGCAAGCAGATTCGCTCACCAGTCGACCAAGCTGGTGATTAGTCGAGAGCTTGGAAAAAAGTTAACTAGGTTGGTTGTAGCAAACGAAGCAGTAAGAAGTGGTAGCCAGGATACCCAGGACATTGCAGCATGGTGGTGCTTACATTGGTTTGGTGTAGCCTGGCCAGGTGATGATGACAAGGTACTGCCTGGCTAGCGGCCGCACCCACAGCAGCGACACCAGCGCAGGGGCCATGAAAGAGCAGTGTAGCAGCAGCTGCAGCCACCGTCTGCAGCTTTGTAGCCTGCAATTATCATTATTATTATTATTATTATCATTATTATTATTATATTCCTAGTTTAACCACCGCAGCCGCAACAAAAGCGATCTCAGCAGTGATACACGGTATCAGGATGATAGTCGTTTAAGTTTTTTAGTCACACGTTTGAAACCTGCAAAATATGCATCCTTAGAAACGACAGAACGTTAATCCAATTCTTAAAGCTTGGGGTTTCTCTCTAGTTTGTATATTTCGGATGGACTCAGTTCCTTTTCATGCTTCTCTCCAATGGAGTTCCACATTAAATCTACAGATTTTGTCAATAGTAAGAGGCTAATTGTTCTAAAAAAATAAGTATACCCTTGATAATTTTTTTATACAATGAAATCGAGTAATATTTGCAAAATAATCACTATCAAAATTGATTTGAAAACATGTAACAGATAGGATACAGAATGGAAGTTCTGTATATATTCATGAAAAATACTCAGGTTTTGAAAGAACCACGAGTAAAACTGAATAATGTATTTTATTTCATACATCCATAATTTTAGGACTTTTAAACTGTGAAATTTCTACAGGTGCTATCCCGGCCATGTTATCAGTAGATAAGATACAGAACGAAATTTCTGTATACGTCTTTGAAAAATATTAATTTAAAACACAATAATTCGTCATAAATCTTCAATACATTCGTCTTAATATTAATTTCAAATTAGTCAAATCAAATCAAATTTATTACGCAATTACGGATTGAAAAATCCTTCATTTTATCCTTTTAAGACCGTGGAATTTTCACAGGAACTATCTCGAGTATCATTATGCAGCACACCTGACAGTACAAGGATGAAGGTACAAAAATGAAGTAAAGCATAATACAATGAACCCGACAGTACAGCATAATTCAACACACCTGACAGTACAAGGTTGAAGGTAGAACATAATTCAACACACCTGACAGTACAGGGTTGAAGGTACAACATAATTCAACACACCTGACAGTACAAGGTTGAAGGTACAACATAATTCAACACACCTGACAGTACAAGGTTGAAGGTACAACATAATTCAACACACCTGACAGTACAAGGTTGAAGGTACAACATAATTCAACACACCTGACAGTACAAGGTTGAAGGTACAACATAATGCAACACACCTGACAGTACAAAGTTGAAGGTACAACATAACCCAACACACCTGACAGTACAAGGTTGAAGGTACAACATAATTCAACACACCTGACAGTACAAGGTTGAAGGTATAGCATAATTCAACACACCTGACAGTACAAGGTTGAAGGTACAACATAATGCAACACACCTGACAGTACAAGGTTGAAGGTACAACATAATGCAACACACCTGACAGTACAAGGTTGAAGGTACAACATAACCCAACACACCTGACAGCATCCCAGTGCATCTTGCCGAGTCTGAGACCAGGAAAAGCAAGGCAGGCTCCCAGCACCGCGCAGGCTACCGCAACGCAGCCTTTGAATGCCATCTTGCTCATCACGCCCCTGTCCAACCCACACTATCTTAGTCATGAATGATAGTCATAAACAAACATTACACGTTGAATACAAGTAATAATGAATGTTGAACACAAGTAATACTGAATGTTGAACACAAGTAATACTGTATGTTGAACACAAGTAATACTGAATGTTTACCACAAGTAATACTGAATGTTGAACACAAGTAATACTGAATGTTTACCACAAGTAATACTGAATGTTGAACACAAGTAATACTGAATGTTGAACACAAGTAATACTGAATGTTTAACACAAGTACAGTGTTAGAAGGTACATTGAAGGTACTTGAATAGAAGGTACATTGAATGATGAATGCAAATAATATTGAATGCTTAATACAAGTAACATTGCATGTTGATGAATGATAAATTAAATGTTTGAAATTAATAAACAAAAATAACTAAAACTTGTTTGCTGTATTATTACTGCCATCTGCACATAAATGATTTACTTTTATTACTTTGATTTTTGCTTTTAAAGCACAAGTGGTTTAGCCCACATCATGCAATCTTAACAGTGAAACTTTTACCACTTAATTGCTCTATCAAAAATCTATCAGTGTTAATAAGGCCAATATTGTGTAAAAAACGCATTATAATGTAATGAAACATCTACAAAACTGTAGGAAAACTCATTCATACACTTTTTTTAAAGCTATTCCACCAATAGTTTTACTTTCATAAACTACCACAGGAATATAGCTGACTGCACTTAAGAATAAGACCCCATTTTCCCACCAGACAAGAACTTGCTTTAGCAAACACAAATAGAATTTATTTCAAAATATAGGCCAGCTCACACGCTAGTGATCTCTTGGCTCTTCATAAATTCAGCAGCAGAAGCATTGAAGGCAGTGTAAGCTTCATCAAGACCAAGCTCAAGCTTCGTCTCACTGATGACCAGCACCATCATGGCTAGCAAGAGGTAACAGAAGAGAGCTAGCACCACAAGTGCCTTTTCCCCATCACCTGCACTTGCTTTGAAGTACACGAGTGTGATGGAGAACAGCACTTTTCTGAGAGTTCAGTCAAGGAGGCTTGAATGCTTCTTGAAAATTGATAAATGATTGAAACTGTAGGATTTCCTATAGGGTACAGAAATTAATATACATATGAATAGGAATTACATTCAAGCAGCTCACTACTGTTACAAGAATGTCTAAGAAGATATATAGAAGGTCTTTCATAAAATTCCAGGCTTTAGAAAACTCTAACAAAAAATAAAAATAAAAAGAAAGAATAACATTACAGATACACCATATATGTATGCAAATAATAATATAGGCAACAGTGGAGCAAGAATAGAAATAATAGAATTCAAAAGAGGAATAATGGATGTCAGGAAGTGGAAAGTAAATACCACAATATCAAAAGCCAGAATACAGCATTACTACATTCTGAAGAGAAGTACATCCATAATACTTATACACCAACAAACAGAAAACCATAGTTAAAAGTAAAAAATTTACTTGGCTATTGTAAAACAAAGCACACAAAAAATACCCCACAAAATAGGAAGAATTATCATTAAATATCATACTAATTAGAATTAAATATAACAAATTAGGAAGAATTAGCATTATATATTATACAAATTACAAGCAATTAGTATTAAATACACAAATAAGAAATACTAGCATTAAATATAAATTAAAAATGATTAGCATTATCAAACTCAAAGGGTGAGAAAATAATGTGTTCATGAATCAATGCATCATGAATTTCATCCAAAGGTCAGAGAGATAATAAAGGATACAGGATGAAGAGCAGCAGTAGGAGGCACCACACCATGGATAGGTTAACTTCATCACGGCCTGGACTCAGGTACAAATACACCTGCAACACAAAACTTCATTACAGCCTAGACTCGGGTATAAATACACCTGCAACACAAAACTTCATTACAACCTAGACTTAGGGACAAATACACCTGCAACACAAAATTTCATTACAGCCTAGACTCAGGTACAAATACACCTGCAACACAAAACTACATTACAGCCTAGACTCAGGTATAAATACACCTGGAACACAAAACTTCATTACAACCTAGACTTAGAGACAAATACACCTGCAACACAAAACTTCATTACAGCCTAGACTCAGGTACAAATACACCTGCAACACAAAACTACATTACAGCCTAGACTCAGGTATAAATACACCTGCAACACAAAACTTCATTACAACCTAGACTCAGGTATAAATACAGTGCTTTGATTTGAAAAGATAACTGACTTATAAGGCAGGCAAGTAATTAATAATTTTTCTGTAAGGCCTTAAAGACCAACTAACCATATTCTTTTTTGATAATTACATTTTTGGATGTTACTGATTCAGATACCAAGTCTCATTCAATGTGCATTGTTAGCCTAGTTAGCAGCAAAATACTACAGTCTGCATCTGTCATAATGGATCTCATTAAACCAAATTTCTGCTATAGCTAACAAAATTTGCAGTAAATGCTCCCCTGAAATACTTGAGCACTTTAACAGTTCTATTTTAAACAAGAAAAGAAAACATACAAAGAAAGATTTTCAGTGCTCTGTTGTCCTATTGCTGACAAAATGCACCAATAGAAATTAGTTGTAGTGGGGAAATCTGCACAGCTTTTGACAGCAAAAGACATAATAAGCCAACTCCTAATGCTTTATTACAGCACCAAGAAAGCTTGGTTTAATACACACATTTTTCATAATTCATTTTTCACTGATTTTATGCCTGCAATGCATGTTAGAAAGACATCACAATGACAATCTATCTACCATCTACAAAAAGTGAATACAATTTAATTTCTTTTATATAACAGACAAATGGCTATAACAGACATTGGCATTGTTATATTAGTTCATTAATACAAGGGCACATTGTAATTGCACAACAGAAGACATGATGTTTATGATAGCCTACCTGGAGTAAATATTTTGATTGTACAAGAATAAATTTTGACCTACCTCAGTAGCAGCATAGACAATTAATGCACAAACTGAGAAGTCAATCAGCCATTGGTAGTCAGAGAAGAATCTCAACTGGAACACCTGAAAAAATTACAAAAAAAGTCTGGAGTGAACAAGATCATATAATTACATTGCATATCACAAGAAGTTGTTTTAACAGAGAAAAGTCTTATTATTGAAAATATAAATAATGTAAGAAAACAAATTTTCTTTTTTATTATTACAAAACTCACATCCAACTTTGTAACAGAAGTTTTTTGGAGGTTAACATCCAGATTTTTAGGCAACACAGTAAAACAACCATTTTCAGTATTTTCAGAAGACTTTGTGTTGTTCTTTGAACTGCTAGTCTTCTTTTTATCTCTGAGCTGGTCATCTGTAGGGTGGAGGTAATAAGAAAGGCCCGTGTTACACAGCAACCATTGTGCTGGTGACCAGTGAGGTATAACCTTGCTCAACACCGTGCACATCACCATTGTGCACACCAATTGCATGCCAAACACACCCATGGTGGGCCAATAATTTGCTATAACTCTAATAAAGTATCTGAAAAGCAAAAAAAGAAGATAAGTGATGACAAACTCACACCATATAAAATTAAAAGAAATGCTACAAGAAACATCCCAAAAATAAAAATACAATGAATTATCAAATGAGAAATTTATACTTGGAAGATTAAAAACAAGATAATTTTCTAGGGTGCTCATGAGGTTGAGTATGGCTCCTGCCTATATGGTAGGGTTTTGAAAGAATGACAACCTAATTGCCTCTATTCTAAAGTTCAGTAAATCTTCCCCACTCTTATGCAATTTTACAACTAAGTTGAGCAAGTAGATACAACTGCTGACACTATTGGCTAGACATCCTAGCCAATAGGTCAAAAAGTGATGACAGATTTGAGAGACAGCTTTGACTGGGGCCTTTGCTCCCTCTAAAACACACACATGCAAGAAAATGATATCCCAGAACTTTTTGCCTGTATACCAGGGTCGACCTAAACAATTCAAGGACCACCCTGGGTTTTTGATTATGTACTAGCCCTTGACTTCTTGTACTGAAACATCAAAATTCTTGCTACAGCCTTAGACTTGAGCCCAACTTTGGTTAGAGCCTTTAATTCCCTCTAAAGCACACACATACAACAAAGTGGCATCCCCGACTTTTTCGACTGCGTGCCAGGATTGTCTAAAATAAGTTCTTCAAGGGCCACCCTGAATCACTCCTAGCAAAAGAATCCGGCAAGTACGGACATCATTAGGAGAGCAGCTCGTAATAAATACAGCCAGTTCTTCTTCTTCTTCTTGTTTTACGTTTATTGGAGCTTCAGAGAAAAGTCCATGCAGCTCCACACCATCAGGGATGTTCGTATTTACTTTGAGGTACAACAGTAACAGCACTAGGGCTGAAAAACAGAGCCGGTTCCGAAAATAGTTGCTGTACAGTACAATCTGCTGCAACGGAAAAATTACACTTCATTCGTTAGGATTAACTTCGTCTAGCAAATGAACTTATTAGGTATAAGAAATTTCTCTATTATGAATAGAAAATTTATTTTAGAGTTTTGAACTATAGGATCTCATTTTTATAGCAGTTGAAACTGCTGACGCTATATACATAATTCGATATACGTGCTATGAGGATTCATCATTGAACAAAATTTTTTTTATCCCCAATGAAGTATAAAGTTCATGTATTATCCCTGAGTTTTCAATTCTTAATGCAAATATTTTAGGACGTGATGATGCGCTCAGAGACTGTTCCTGTCCTTTTCTGTTGCCACGGAGGTAGAAAGAGCGAAAAATGAAAGAAAGAAACAATATTGTTAATAGAGTATGCAGTAAAAGTACATTGAATGTTAAAATTCTTAATGATAAGATCTGAAAATTAGTAATGACTCTCCAAGCAAAGTCCCTGTTCTTTGTGCTGAAATTTGAAGTAGAAGCTCGTAGAAACGTTTCGATGATCGTAATCAAGGTTTGGCCTACCTACTACGGACGTCCAACGTTACAACTGCTGGCTATGTTCTCGTCCACTAATGGTCAACCACAAGCAGTACAAGACGATAGCGAGAATTGAACCCGGGTCTTCTCGCATCGCAAGTGGTTGCGCTCAATAGTCGACTAATCTGGTGGCTTTAGAGAACGTAGAGTAGAGGCACGTAGAGACTTCAAACGAACTAAACTACAACAAAATAGCGTAGTGGATATTATAAGTAAACTGTTATTCGACAAACTGATCCTTTGCTTACTTTTTCTCGATCCAACGTCCATTAATGCCTCAAATACAGAGGCATTTGAGGCACATCTCCGGGTTGCAGAGGGAGGGTGGAGATGTGTAAATTGGAAATTCCTCCATCTGAATGAACTTTCACAAAATCGTCTATCTTCCCACTCTGCGTGTAAATGATAAAAACACTATAAGGTGTGTGTAACACACAATTTGGTGTGATGTGCAACACTTTTACACCTATACTGCATATTTCACAAATAAATAGTCAGCTGTTTAGCCAGGTCTAAATTTGTATAAATATCATTCATGTCCAAATATCAGTGTTAGGATTTAAAAATCGATGTCGCACAGGTTTTCTGTGTTCTATTGAAATAAAGTGTTTGTTTCTGCAACGTGAAATATTTATTGTGAGTTCGTTTGACCATTCGTCATCTGTATATCGAAGTTGTTTCTAAATTTAGCAAAAATAACTAAGATAGTTTTAGTCACACCATAATATTTGTAAACATATGTATATTCAGTAGGATGAAACACCAATTGTTGAGTAATTTTCATCGTACTACATTATATTTGAAATGAAATGGTTGCTAGTCTGCTGTGCTTGCTCTATTTCTGAAATCACTTAAATAAAGATTACTTATTAGATTGTACATCTGAAATTGGGTTTCTTGAACTTGTTTTATAGAGTTTTTGTTTTGCTTGCATAACATGTTTGCTGGGTGATCGGTCTTGTTTACATTATTTCGTGTATTTAAATAATTTAATTGTTTGCTTTGTTTTTTGATCGTGTGAACATAGGAGCTTCATTGTGATATTATTGAACAATTTAATTCTACTACTTAGAAATATTAATAATACTGTGTTTGAAAGTTCAATCTTGTTTATTTTGTGTACCTACTATATGGAAATGGACTCAATATCTCTCTTTTTTCCTTCGTAAACACGTCACCGAAGAACTGACTGAAAGCCATTCAATGAGAGCATTTAAGAATAATGATTAGTGCAAGTTCAATGGCAGGATAGCATTAGTCGAAGCTGATCATTATTATATGAAGACTATTACATTACCTCTCAAAATTTTACCACAACTTTGAATGTTTGCTGGTCCTTATTGATATACATAACCTGCTTGGCCACATCATTTCATAATAATCGCATTTACTAATTTTGGTCCTAACTCGAAGGAGACAGAGTTAGAGTGCTGCATTTTGTAGTGAGAAATTAAGTTATATATCTTAAAGTGTTTTGCAAATTCTAAATACTTGCAGCTCATGCGTAGGCACTGCAAATCTGCAGTATTTCTTATTTTATTTGATTGCTTCGATAACATTCAAAATAAAGAGTCTCAATGTTAGTGGCTATTCCCTTGTTCATAGAAACCTTAATAAAACCAGATATGGAACTGCGTGATTTACAGCTCCTGCAACGATATTTTTTGATGTTTGCGTACGCACGAACTGCATCCTAACAAGCATGAAATACATATGTACCCTACGTAGATGCACCCTCTCTCTCTCTCCCTCGGTATGGACCCTTTTTGAACTTGTGCGAGGGAAAGTTCATTTATGATTCTACATATGTACGTTGTGATAAAGGACAGTGAATTCTGTTACTGACTGTGAAAAAGTTGTGCATTGAATAATTGTCCTGTTAAGTTATGGTTTTACCAGTTCCTTCATTTTACCGAAAATATAAATAATTGAACCTTTGGCCTTACAATCCGAAAAATGAGCGTGGTGACTATCAGTGAAATTCAACAGCTGAATTTTCCCGAGTGGTTTCTTCATAAGGAATTTTCAGCTCAGAAATGAAGTTTAATAACAGATTTTGAAGCATTTCAGCGCGGGATGAACAACAACGAAATGTTTGTGAGTACCAAACACTTTTTCTTTAAAATACTGTCGAATTTATTAGTCAATTTTATTTTAATAACATTACTTACATTTGGTGGAATATCAAATGAACAATAAAATTTTTTGTAGAGTACAGAATTTAAATTCTTTCTCATATTGATAGTTGTGAGGAATCTCTCAACTAACTAAGACAATTTCAGAAGAAAAAGTGAAAAGTAATGTGCTAAAATAGGTTATGTTCTCACTTTAAATTTATTGGTTCTATGAAGGGAATTCATCACAAATTATCATTTATTTCAACTTTATCAATCGTTTCAGTGAACGATGTTACCATACAGCTTTGCAACTCTGTATTTTGCTATTGCCTTGGTGAATTGGGTAGCTAAAATCAAACAACTTATTGGTTCAGTATTCAAAATAATTGATTTAGCATGTGTTTCATGTCCATCCCTTCAAATTTTTTTGATTAAGGACGCTTAACGTGAGACGTTTTGTGTTCTTTTTCCCCTTGAAGTGTTTGTTTGGTTTAAATGTTGTCTGCGCAGCCGAGAAGGTAAGTGTAATTTTCCTGTATCCCTCGGCCATTTTAGCGTGAGGGTTGGTGGGCGGAGCAAGTGAGTCAGGTGCGGTTGAGTCGCTTTATCAACCGGCTCTCCTAGTCATGCCCTCACCTGGCTGGTTCTTTTGCATTATTATTATATAGGTATTTTTATTATTATTATGATAATTATTATTATGTTCCTGGTTTAACCACTGCAGTCACAATTAAAGTGGTCTCAGAAGTGATGCACGGTATCAAGAGGCGGTTTTTAAAATTTAAGGGTCATGCATCTTTGAGGAAATGGAAATAAATATCAAAGTTCTCAGGATGATGGGGTTCTTTTGCATGAAATGACTCAGAGTAGCTCGTGAGGAATTATTTTAGACGACTTTGGCACGCAGGCGAAAAACTCTAGGATGCCAGGCTGTTGTATGTGTGGATTTTAGAGGGAATTAAAGGCCGTAACAAAGGCCCCAGCTCCAGCTGGCTCTGAAGTTCGAATTAAAAGAGTTAAAGCGTTTTTCACTCGTCATGCCAAGTTTAGTTTGGATTTTCCTGTGGTTTTTGCAAGCGTGTCAGAATTTGAAAAATTTCCTCGCGTCTTCAATGCAAACTCAACACTGTAGTTTCGTAATGCTAATTTTTCATTTTTTATTCTTCGTTATCAGTGTAAATGATATTGTGAGTTATTATTTGTACGTGTAGCATATTAATTTAATACGATGAGCCCCTCTAATTGATATCACACAGCTAAATATTTTGTAATTTATTTTCGCACATCCATTCCCAGAGCGTAAATTTGTTCTCACCTGCGATATTTTGTGCTTCATTGTTATAAAGAATCCCGGATTTCCAGGGATAGCGTTTTCATTTTTTATTCCCAGTTAATATGTCGTATTGAGGTTTTTCCTTTAATCATGTGCCCGTGTCACTGATTATCCTAATGAATCACAGTATAAATTATTTATTTTCACAGGAGATTTCAATTCATTATCACAGTTGATATTAATTAACTATCACTGTCGATAGTAATTAATAGTCACAGTGGATATCAACTAATTATCACAGTTGATATTAATTAATTATTGCAGTTGATATTAAGTAATTATCACAGTTGATATTAATTAATCATCACAGTTGATATAAACTAATTATTACAGTTGATACTAATTTATTATGGTATTTGATAATTTTAAGGAACAAATGCAAAAATAGAAAAAATATAAAAAGCGGTATTGCTGCACGCAAACACTTTGGGGAGACCCTTGATGACTACAAAGAAGACAACAAAGAACAACAACATTGAAAGAAATCAAGTATTAACATTGAGGGCCGCAGCATCAATTTTTAAAGGGAAAATGATCAACATCAGCTACGGATCGAGACAGAAAACCCTACAAATTTAGGACTTTTCATACATATTAGCAAAATTTGGATACCTCAGATTTTATATCTCTAGTTTTCTAACCCTAAAATTACACTTGGTTTCTAATTGCATTGTCCTCTTCATGAATCACTTCAATGAAATCGAAGATGCCGTTGTATTTGATCATGTTTGCGTTAAACAATTATTTGCTAGTTAAATTTAATGCTCATTCATGTGGGTGCTTGGGAAATTTCCCAATGTTAGAAAGAACTCATTATCAATTTTCCTGCTAGATTTCTCATTTCGACGTTCTGTGAATGTTTCGAATTGCAAGACAGAACATTTGAGGAAACAGCAGAGTATTTCAAAATTGTGGCGCGTTGTTCTCGAGGAATAAGTTAACTCTTTTGCTGGCGGAGCAGTTGCCGCAAGCGCCTTTTGTCCAGCCCTCCGTGATTCATGTTTTCCATTGTCTGACTCAAATTTATCCACGCGAAGAAACATTAACTCCCTGGAATTAAAGAGGAGAGACGAGGCAAAATATCACGCGGCGTTTTTGTTCTTATTTTGCAGAATATTCAGTGACTTTTCCAAGGGCCTTTTTAAGGTACTTGAGTTCATGTGTAACAGCCACGGCGCGATAGAGGAAGTCTTCAGCAGGTACAGAGTTCGTAGCAGTTTTCAACTTAAATAAGAAACGATATCAGCCAGCTCGGTAAATTAGGAAGATATACAAAATTTCCTTGAGTTTTTTCTCGACAAAAATAACTGTCTTAACGATGAACGATTTTCTTTGTAAATTTTTTACACTAGAAGTTTATTACGAAACATTATACGATCATGGACTCTTAGTTAGAGGCGTGCAGGACACTTAGAAATTTTAACTTTTCTGAGAGCTGAGTTTGCTAACATGGCTTTTTTTTGCCTTGTGGTTAGGCGTGCACAGATTTAGGCATGAAATTCTTTCTTTTTCTATCACATTTTTCTCAAGATTTGCTGATGATATTTCAGTTCATGCATTTCTAAAAAAGCCTTACAGAAGAGTGATAGCTATATATCTTCAGTGTTCACAACTATGTATCATGAATTCGTTAGTTAATCTATAAAACAGTTCATTTTAAATTGAAAATATGAATAAATTTTGAAGCGTATTGCTTTTTTAGAATATATTCCTGCAACCTCATCTCTTATTTTAATGTTGACTTCGTGTGAGTTTTTCTATCATGGACTACAGGATGCAGCAACATAACTTCTTTTTTTACCTTTCAAAAAGTTATGAAATAGGGAGTCAAGTTGCCCCACCCAGTACCAAGTAAAAATAGAAAACCCTGAAAAACAATTAACTTCTATCAAGCGTTTCCATCTCACTTCTCTGTAGGATCTGCACAAACGCTTTTTATTTTGAATTTTAATTAATTTGATTATGGGTTATTTATTTTTCCCTCTTATGCTCACAACTTGGCCAATTTTTTCCTCTAAACCGTTGAACTGAGTCCTAATTTTTAGTATGACGTTCAGACTTGTGTTACTAGTGTTCACAACATCACAGTCTCGGTGTACGTCATCATGGGCAAGACTTGTTCTTTTGTGTTACTAGTGTTCACAACATCACAGTCTCGGTGTACGTCATCATGGTCAAGACTTGTTCTTTTGTGTTACTAGTGTTCACAACATCACAGTCTCGGTGTACGTCATCATGGTCAAGACTTGTTCTTTTGTGTTACTAGTGTTCACAACATCACAGTCTCGCTGTACGTCATCATGGTCAAGACTTGTTCTTTTGTGTTACTAGTGTTCAAAATATACGTTTTTGTTTGTTTGTTTTGTTGTTCACAATATCACAGTCTCGGTGTACGTCATCATGGTCAAGACTTGTTCGTACGTCACCACCCACGAGAGCTCAACTGTTAAATTGACTTCATTCAAGTGACTTCCAAATTTTAGCGATCATAATTCCAACTTTAGTTTGATAATTTTGAATGTATATTGCATTTTTCCAAAGTTCCCTTGAATGCTGAAACAAAATTAACGTTGATAATTTGTTTCCAGTCAGCGTCATTTACATAATTTATAAAGAAATTCTTACAAGATGATTGCTCTCGATAGCCCCATGAAACAGCAGTAATAACATTTTATGATTGAGTGTAAAAAACTTCTACATGCACAATAAAAGACTGCATAATCACAGTTATGTGAGTTCTCAGAAATCTATTTAATGATACAATATTAAAATCACTACGTTTTGTATTTTAATGCCCATGTAAATGTGATGAAACTAATGTGAACAGACCAAGCTTGCCCGAGCTTGTCCTGTTCAGTGTCCGAGTCATGTAGAACAGAGTAGGACTATACATTTCTAATCTTATTCACGGGGCATCCTGCATGGTTACATCATTACAAGGGTAACGTATGAAAGAAAAAACACAGAATTTTTTAAAGGCGTTAGTACGTAAAATTTTAAAGATCAGACTTTAAAATGCTTTATCGTTGAGATCGTAAAGTGGGTACAAATACATTGGTTGAGTCGCTGTTCTTATGCTCATGATTCTCAGTCAAGATTTTGTATTTTCAGTTTCATTTAACTCAGTTTTTCACATCCAACGAGTAAGAAACTATGGAATTTTCATTTCAGAAGTTATTGATTTTGTATTACAATTTTATATTCTTTTCAGTTTACGAGTAAAATTTCCAAGAGATCGACCGATTTGTACGATAATAGATGACATTCTCACGCATAACTACAAAAGAATACACCTACACAAAGCTCCTTGTGACAACTACCTGAACAGGAACGAGTGAACGCAAGAAGAACAGAAATTTAAAAGGGTGATTTCTAGCTTCCGTTGTCACATGAGACGGGAAAGAAGAGCTCTCTTTTCCTTAGCAACCTGTTCCGCCGGCGTCAGCGTTTTATGAAATGTTCTTTGACTGGCGTAAGATTGCTTTTCAATCGATCCCTGTCTTTTGACGATGAGAGCCATTCAGTTTGGGCGAGAGAGGCACAAAAATTGATGCAGCGTTAATGAGCTCTTTGATGACCATTCAAAACTTTCGGCTCGAAACGAGAGAGTTGATGTTGTGGTCCAAGCTGCGTCCAGCGCTAAATTTATTTGTATTGTGTCGTTCTGGAGCTGACGTGTTAGACGCATCATGAAATTTATAATACAGCAGTTCCTATGCTAGCATCGCTACCAATAGTCTGGTCTACATCGGTTGTCCTGATGTCGAGTTCGGTTAACGTTGCTGCCATTTTATCAGGTCCAGAGTCGGATAAAATAGAGAGGATTGGAAACAAATATAAGAACTGAGCGCGGATTTCAGCTACTGTCATTTCAATAAAGTAGTTTTTAAATCTACGTGGTAAGGGCCTGGAGTTCGCATAGAAGCAGAGAAAAATTGGTATGAGATTTTTGCATTTCATAGCAGATTAGATACAAAGTGGATTTTCATTATTTATCAGACTAGATTTTCTGTTCTTTTTCGTAATTGTTGAAGAATAGTCAAATTTTTGAACCAACTTTAAAGTGCCATCAAAATTAATTTGTTTGCATTCTTTCATTATATAATACATGAATCTTCCACTAAATGCAAGCCAACATTTTTTCAATATCTAGCGTTGTGCTTAACTGAACTGCAGCATTCGGGATGAAATAACTCTTGAACTGAATGATCCGTTCTAGAGTTGCCATTGCATCGGAATAGAGTTGAATGGAATAATCCATGAACCCAATGGTTCATTCTATACGTGTCAGGGCATCAGGATATAATAGAATAAAATAAAATAAAATAGAACGGAAGAATGCATGAACTGAGTAGTTCATTCTATACGTATCAGGACATCAGAATAGAATAGAATAGAATAAAATAGAATGGAAGAATGCATGAACTGAGTGGTTCATTCTATACGTGCCAGGGCATCAGAATAGAATAGAATAAAATAAAAAGGAAGAATTTAATCTATTCTATGGAGAATAGATAAGACTAGCATATGATAACAGGATGGAACTGTGTGATTTAGTCTAGGGTTGCGGCCGCATTCACATGCTTGTCATAGAGAGAAACTGACCGCTTAAACTGAACATTTAGCTTAATTGGTTTGATTGAAAGACACAAACGAATTAACTCATAGGAAAATGAAATATCAGAGCAATAAAGTATGACTGTTTAAAGTAAGATGTTGAGGTAACAGTTAACTGAAAGTCAAGGGAGTTTCAGTTCTTCAGTTAGCCCAAACTTCCCGTCTGCGTTCCAGGCTTCTTCTCAAATAATTTTCATAAACCTCAGCCAAGGATTTAGTCGATTTAGAAACTTTCTGCAGGCTGCTTTATATTCATGATATTTTTAATTAACAGAGATTCGAGGATCCTAAAATAATCGAAGTAAATGAGGTAATTAAAAGTGACGAGGTACAAACTACGCAGCGGTTGTGCCTTAAGTGCTCTTTTTACATGTTCGATCTCAATTTTTGTTTTGCTGTTGAGGTTTTTAAAGGAAAATAAGTTGTATTGTAGGGAAAATAAGTTGTATAAGTTGTATTAAGGAGAGATTGTGTACGCCATGGTATGTGGCAGACACAACTGCTATTTTCAGTGGAGGATTAGGGGCGATGAAAATACCTGTACCTGAGGAACCGAGTTTAATGCAGGAAAATTGAAGGTCATGACTTGTATCTGGAACTTGAAAGTAAACAATGAAAGTAGAAAGTTTTAGAGCATACAACCGCATTCAAAACGCATGTAATTAAAGTGTGAGGTTTGAAAAATGGAGTATGAGCTCTGCCACCACTGACAGAACACACACTCTGCCAGCATTAACAGAGCACACACTCTGCCAGCACTAATAGAGCACACACTCTGCCAGCACTGACAGAACACACACTCTGCCAGCACTAACAGAGCACACACTCTGCCAGCACTAATAGAGCACACACTCTGCCAGCACTGACAGAACACACACTCTGCCAGCACTGACAGAACACACACTCTGCCAGCACTGACAGAACACACACTCTGCCAGCACTGACAGAACACACACTCTGCCAGCGTGCATTCGTATTACCTGGAGCATATACGAGTATACCTCGTTTCTTCGTCATGTGGGCAGTGGCAGCGATATTAAAGATAAAAGTAGTGGTTAACGTTAAGTTCATTGTAGATGTAGTTCATTAATGACCAGTGTTAAGATCATTGTAGAACTAACATGTGCATAGACGACATGAAGGAAGCATGTTGATCAGCTCAAGCTACACAATATTGATACAATATTGTTGCAATATTGACTCCATTATTACTCAAACTACGATATTGATCATTGAAGCTCACCTCAGCACACATACTCGTAGACGCAAAACGGAAGCGGATACTCAGTTGTGTGCTAAACTACTGGTTGTCAGTGGGGCTTTCATCTCTCCAGTCACGTTGCAAAAATTTTGTAATAATGGAAGTAGAAGCTAGACCTATTGCTATTCAGCCGTTCTGGAAGAGAAGCGATGTTGACAATGGAAAACAGATTCACTTGCGGAATGTCTCCAAATCAAATAAAGCGGGACCGGATTCAGTGGGTGTGTCACATGAGACCCTTGTTTGCGGACACCAAGAGAGGCTTATTGGAATTCAATGAAGCTTTTACATCACAAAATACTCAGAACGCGGAGAAAATTGTGCCTTTGAGCTCCTGCCGGGAGACGAGCTCTCCAGAATGCTCAATTCGGGACCATAAATTCAAGTTTGGGCTCATAACATTTCCGAAGAGCGAAATTTTTGCTCAGAGGCGGGGGAACTAAAAAGAATGTGACAGGACCGATGGAAATGAAACCATGAGAAGCAAAAATTTGACATCTATTCTGAATTTTATTGCTTTGTTAGATTCTGAACGGGCTCTAGAAGAGCCGGGATAAAACGAAGATTTACCGGTAGCAAAAATGTACCAGTGAGGAGGATTTTAAATGACACCGCCCTGGATTTGATTAGTCTTTCCAATTTCTAAACAACGTGAGGGAATCCAAAATGAGAAATTTCCAAGTGTAGTATTTAATTCTTTGTTTATTGACTTTCAGTGTATTTTTTACGTGTCGTTCTCAAACATGCATCACAGGAATTATATAGAATTGAAAAGAAAGCTGTATTTAAATTCCTGAATATTCTCTATTATGCAAACATCTGATTTTCTAAAGCCTTGGGTGTGTAAATTCTATTGTTCTCCACATTGCCTTCCGGTTGTATTTTGGCAAAAATCGGTAGAGAGAAAGGACAGACTAAACAGGGTGACTCATATGTTTTAAGTTTAAGGGAATCATGATGTGCCTTGAGCAGTGCTGTAGACGATGCACACTTCAATATCGCTGCTATTCGCAGACACAAACCACCACTGGGGACTGGGCAGGCACAAACAAAAGAACTCAGACCCAATCGTTGTTCCCATTGCAGGAACAAGCAAAAATGATATTGGGTCTTGATTCGTAAAAATTTTAACGCGCCACGATCGATATGCCCCAGCACCTACAATTCCCTCTGATGAAAACAATGAATCCTTTTATAGCGAGAGAAGCTTTGATCTGAGCGGGTAAATTAACCGTATTCTCTTGATATAAAACCCGAGAGCAGTTTCTATCTTAGAACACAGTCGGTGAATAATAGTGGAAGTTGCGACATAAATACGTGCTGGTCGAAGCAGTTACAGCTTACCAGTTCTCTTTGCACTGTTAGTGTACACCAAGTGATGATGTAATTAATACATTACGTGTAATACACTAGGTGTAATACACATGGTGTAATATATTACTTGCAATATACTACGTGTAATACACATGTAATACGCTAAGTATAATGCAGTACATGTAACGCACTACATTTAATCCACTTCATGTAATACTCATGTAATACATGTATGCTACTTGTTCATCAACAGAAAAATGAGTTTGCAAAATCGATTAATTTTTTCGTATTTATTTCACGAACTCATGATTCGGGATGTGCAAGTCTTCATGCGCTCATAATGCATGAATTCAGATTTAATAATAGTTTTTTATATAGATTTAAAAAGCGTATTGTGTCTAAGTACTAGTATTTAGTTTTGTTAATGCCGTGAAACTGTTAAAACTTCAAAATATCATCTTATAAATCTCGTGAATTATATTATCAAAAATGAAACCGGAGAGGAATGCAAGTGTTATGCTCTTCGTGCCGTCTGGACATTCTGCTGCTCCTAAAAATTCTACTAGATATTCCTCTTATTTGAAATTAAAAGATTGAAATTAAAGCTTCGTATTGTTAGAAAAACACCTTACAGTTATTCACGATTGCTCGTGAAACTTCGGTTACAAGGTTTGAAAATTACTTGTTTTCTGAACTCTGTGGCTATAAGCTTCTATCTATGGAGAGACTCTACAAAATACTTGTATATACTTCGAGACGCTACGAAAAACAGAAGACAGTTTGAACAGTACAAGTCTGAATACAAATTTTATTTCAGCAATAGATAATGTAATTCTCTCAAAACTCTCGTTGCGCTTGCTTCTATTCCAGATGAGAATAATTTCCATGGAATCGAATTAATTTCAAAATCCGTCAATCGAAAGCTATGAGTACGTGAGCTTTTAAATTGACCAAATTCGTTGTAAAAACTTTTTTTCACACAACTTACTTCGTTGAGTTCAGATCGTAAAACGAACATTGAGTTCTAGGGGAGGATAAGGAGCGAAATTTAAAGCCCAGGAAATTCTTCATAAGAAAAATTCTTGGTTTTAAGTCGGCGTGAAGAATATCAGGGCCCCGGAAATGGAGTTGTCTCGTTGCCTTCTCGCAACTCGCTTTGATGAGCAGTCAGCTCAGAAATACGTGCGATCGCTGCGAGGACGGACATGGTGGCTTCCATACAGGACTCCAGCTCCATGGGACCAGAGATGGACTTATGGATACAGGACTCCAGCTCCATGGGACCAGAGATGGACTTATGGATACAGGACTCCAGCTCCATGGGACCAGAGATGGACTTATGGATACAGGACTCCAGCTCCATGGGACCAGAGATGGATTTATGGATACAGGACTCCAGCTCCATGGGACTAGAGATGGACTTATGGATACAGGACTCCAGCTCCAAGGGACCAGAGATGGACTTTTGGATACAGGAGTCCAGCTCCATGGCCACCAGGGATGGACTTATGTACAGAGGAATTCAGCTTGATGGCCATTTTGGATGAGCTTGAAGACTGCCATACACGAATTTAGTTTGATGGCCATCATGGTTGGACTAAGAGTCTGGGATAGAGGCACCCAGCTCGATGGCCACCATGGATGGACTTATGGATAGAGGAATGAACTATGAATGAACTTCTGGATTGAGGAATCTTATTTGATGGCCACCATGGATGGACTTCTGGATCGAGGAATCCTATTTGATGGCCACTTTGAATGGACTTCTGGATAGAGGAATCCTATTTGATGGCCACTTTGAATGGACTTCTGGATAGAGGAATCCTATTTGATGGCCACCATGGATGAACTTCTGGATAGAGGAATCCCATTTGATGGCCACCATGGATGAACTTCTGGATAGAGAAATTCTATTTGATGGCCACCATGAATGGACTTATGGATAGAGGAATCCTATTTGATGGCCACTATGAATGAACTTCTGGATTGAGGAATCCTATTTGATGGCCACCATGAATGAACTTCTGGATAGAGGAATCCTATTTGATGGCCATCATGAATGGACTCATGGATAGAGGAATCCTATTTGATGGCCACTATGAATGAACTTCTGGATAGAGGAATCCTATTTGATGGCCACTATGAATGAACTTCTGGATTGAGGAATCCTATTTGATGGCCACCATGAATGAACTTCTGGATTGTGGAATCCTATTTGATGGCCACCATGAATAGACTGCTGGATTGAGGAATCCTATTTGATGGCCACTATGAATGAACTTCTGGATTGTGGAATCCTATTTGATGGCCACCATGAATGGACTTCTGGATAGAGGAATACTATTTGATGGCCACACTGAATGGATCCGTTAGACATGTTCACTTCATATTCCGTGTGTCTTCAATTCTTGCTTTCATTTGCTGCGTACAGGAAGTTCAGATGGAATTATCTATAGCGAATTTTAACCAGTAGTGGATTTAGTTTAACTTTTCTTTCCCTTTGTGTCTATTTGCCATATAAAGGCTAGCCAGACGAGCCCATTTTTTCATGTAATATCTCGATCAATGATAATTTTTTATAGAGAATATGACTGCTACAAATTTATTACTCTTTCAAGATTCAATGGGGGACAAACTTAAAGGAACTAAAGTTCTATCTATTCTAATTGCGGAGTGGATACAAAATATCATGTGCACCATTCAACGTGATAAAATTTATCAGAAAAAAACAGTTTTCAAAACTGATCTTTGTAATGCAATCTACTGTTCAAAAGCAAAGTGATATGATTTTTTGAAACACGTCTCAAAGAAATTCCACTGATGTCACCCCGTCAAGAGAGGAAGAGTTCCGTCCTGTGGGGATTAGAGCGTCTGGAAGCTTCGTTTGATGACAGCAGTAAATGGATTCTTCTAGTGTACGAGTCTTGCTGCAAAGGAGACCAAAGTCAAAGAACATGAAACTTGTGTAAGTAAACTCTGAAAATGAGAACCTCGATGTATTCAACCATACGATATTTACTCCTATAAAACGAACAATAATATTCTAGTTGCTTGAAATACGGATTTTTTTGGTCAGTCTTAGCCTTTCGTGATGAAATCCAAATGAACTTTGTAAAAATCTAGTCTAATTTTTATTTGTAACTAAAGAGCCTAAAAGGAATTAAGAAAGTAAAAGCTGATTTTTCAAAATATAAATTTTTTTTGCATAAGGTGCTGATTAGGTGGGATCACTTGATAATAGTTACACCATATATCTCACTGTATGTATGAAGTTTACACTCCTTCGAAATAACGACTGTATCTTAGTTCAAAACCAAAAAAACGTAAAAAAGCGAACCACGCGTTTCAGATATAAGTATTTTCATTTTTATTACCGTCAAAATGTCATTGTGCTATCACAATCTTCCTCTATTTCCTTTCTTTGACTAAAAATTGAAACCAGGAATAAAGGCTGACAGCTGTTGGCTTTTTCATTTGAAGCGTGAGAGCAGGACGCATCGTAGCCTGACTCCCTCTGAGGACAGCCCTCGGCTATGAGGAGTGCACTTGAGCCTCGGACTCCAGCCTCGTCTCTGACCCAGCCTTCCACAGTGCAAACTCTACGGACAATACTCCTAACACTTCACTACCTTCGAAGCTTCCATAAAATGAGTGAGGAAACATTACACGTATGTGGATATTCGTTACAGTGAAACAAAATTATTTGTGTGTTATCATGGATAGTAATAACTCTAAAAGCTTGTGGTTAGACACCACAGATGTAGTCACTCGTCAGTGATCCGTCTCCTGCGTGCTCAAGAGCATCCAAATATTTCCGCCCTTCACAAAGTTGTCGACAGGCGGTCGCTGTATTGAGGGCTTAGAAGAAGGGGTCCACGACCTTATTGTTTTCTTTATTATATGAAACACTCAAAAATTGTTGCTACAAAGTTGTGTTTGTTTTCTTTCTAATTAAAACCACTTGACAAGCAAGGGGACAAGGTATGTTGAAAAGAAGTGCTGTTTATAGGGGTCTTTTGAAGGGTGCATCAGGAACATGCAACATAGACGACTTCCCACATCCAGAAATCCCACTGATATTTTCAGCTCACGAGGTCTGATGTATGCTTCAATAAACCGTGGCAATACACTGATTATTGCTGAATCTATAACGCAGACGTAATGTTATTCTTCATAATTTATACACAATTTTCAAGATATATTCCCTGTGAGTTACTATCGGTTTTTAATAGTCACTAATTAATGACATGTAATCCTAGATCCCCTGGTCATAATAGACGTCAGCGTACACAGTGATGTAGAGAAAGAGCTCGGATCAGATGTGTGTTTGGGAATTGCTTTTCTGCAGTATGATATTTCATCGACGATGCTTCCTTCGTTAAAAGTCCTTCCCTCTAGCATTCTGTTTCCTATATTCTTCGCAGTTTTACTCTTATAGAAGTCCTAGCAATGTCATCAAGGTTCATGCCATCCAATTCCACTAGAAGAAAATGTCGTTAATTATTTACAACGTCGATGACTGTTGCCCTATTCCTAGCTTCAGCTTACGTCATAAGCTATGTTTTCCGGTAGAGAGCTGTGCGTTATTATTAGTCCTAGCATTTAAGTGCAAGTTCTCATGTTAGTTGCTATCTCAGGCTTAGTTTAAATACCACATTTTTTTGCAAGTCTTCGTGTTCGCGAATAGTCTCTATATTCATTTCAAGACCCAGTGTTCTTTATTCGTACACGTCCCAGTACAGCCACACATCCTAATATCTGGTGCAAGTCCCAGTATTTGCACACGTCCCAGTATTCACACAGGTCCCAGTATTCACACAGGTCCCAGTATTCACACAGGTCCCAGTATTCACACAGGTCCCAGTATTCACACAGGTCCCAGTATTCGCACAGATCCCACTATTCACACAGGTCCCAGTATTCACACAGGTCTCAGTATTCACACAGGTCCCATTATTCACACAGGTCCCAGTATTCACACAGGTTCTTGTGTTTCATTAATGTGGGAAGTTTGAAGCGTTGCTCGTCTGGCCGACACGAGGTTGTCGAATGAACTCATCTCATCTAAATCGAGGTCTTATCTTGCCGTCTTGTTAAACTCATTAGCGTAAACAAGTCCTAATAAGATGTTAATGAGGTATTAATTAAAATGAAGCTTGAGCAGCAGGGCTTTCAGATCGTTCCATAGACCAGGCGATAGGTCATATGGTGTACCAGACTGCCTTGAAAGTAGGAAATAACTAATTCTATCTTCTATTCCTAGTGATCTATTTCGTGCTGGTGATGATCGTCGTTATACATGACATCTTTTGCTTGTTCCAAGAGCAACGGGGCATGAACTAAACGAAAATTTGGCGAGAAATTATTTGAGGCATCAAACTCGTATTTACGCTGAAAATTGACGTTTGAAATTCAAGAGAGTTTAGTTGTGACCAGTCATAATTTTTCACTATTTTAAAAGGCCAATGAAAAAGAAATGATCTAAAGAAACGAAAAGAGAAACTTCACGTGTCGTTAACTGTTATTTAACTTTAACTGACGCAAGAAATATTTTTTTGCACCCGGATAATAAGTTAAGGAAATAAGCACCGAAAGCTTAAGAAACCTGTTATGAAGCTCTCTTGTAGCATGAGATGATAAATATTACATGAGCTCTCTGAAAAGTCACTCAGACGGGCCCCTTGCTTGCTGTGCTCACATAATCTACTTCACAAAACCTCTACCTTCAGCTGTGCGCCGGTGTCTCGTTGCGCAATTTTTCTGGCACACAGGAAGCACTGACGTCTAAGTTATTCTCTTGCATCTAGGGTGCGAGAATATTTGTTAGGGCTTTGCTGCTCCTTTTAGCTCGTTTCCTGGCCGGGAGGAACGTTAAAAGTGTGGCCGACTTTCGGACTTGTTCGACAGCCTGGCAGTCTCGAGACTTGGGCCAACTTAATGCGGGACACGCGCGCTGGATTTCAGCGCTGCTTTGCCTGTCACGGGAATTCAAGAGGAATTCATGAAGCCTAAACATAGGAGTTAAAAATCACTTTTTAATATGCAACGCAAGAGATGCTTCCTCTGATAGAATTCAAGAGAAATTCATGATTTTGTAACGGTTTTTGCAAGCGATGTGAGAGCTGCCTTTTGGAGGAGTCTCTTCAAGGAAACTCGTGAAACTTTTAGGCTTGTTTAAATAGACAAGAGAGCTAAAACTTTATAAATTGGAAATATACAGAAAGTGCTTAACATTTCACTATCTGGAATATTTTTCCAGAACTAGCTACAGTACAACTAAAATCGTTTGGCCTTAGCTATGCCCATAAAAAAGAATGAAAAGAAAGTCAATCGGCTTCCTTCACACACAATAGATATTTTAAAAGTTGTGGAAGTTATCATTTTACAGTAGAAATAATATGGAGCTTTTGAATTCGGATAAGTACATGCTATAATATTACTCGTGTTAGTCCCAGCAGTAGTTTGGGTCAATATGAACAACACTTTGGGATTGAAAGTTCAATCCTTCTAGTCAGGCTCCGATTACTGAATTTTTAAGAAGTACATCTCTGACTCTGACTCTTTAGCAGTAATTTTCGTAAGATTACGATTCCTCAACTCTTACTCCGACGTTGCAGCCTCAATTAAGGTAAAAATGATTGTTGTGGTTGGACCGCAAGACCAAGTAATGTCACCGCTACTTCCGAATCATATAAAAGCTCACGCTCAGTGGTGATGTTTAGATTGTGGATGTACACTGCTATGTCTGGTCTTCCTAGCGTGAGATACTATGGCAGTTGGGGCTGAGGCTGACGTGTAGAATGCATGCAGTCAAACTCTAACTCTGTTTAGAGAAAATTATTGAGTTGTAAGCCCCATTCATGAACACATTCATGAGTAGGAGTGGTAGAGGTGTTAGGAGTCTCAGTAGGGCTAGGAAATGTAAGGACAGTGGATATAAAGTAGGATCACAACAATATGATGGTTATTTCCTCATTAAACTCAAGAAAAATTGCTTTCAATTCAACATTTTGTCATAAATATTTCATAGTGTGCATGCAATAAAGACAAATTCAGGATTTTTACATAACTACCAATTTTTCATGCACTGGCTCAATACACTTTATGTGTTTTGTGTATACTACACAATGTATATTATCCAAGGTCTGACAGAGGTAGCTGTATGTGAAAAAATCGTTTTTAAAGAAAGAGCTCTGTTTATCCTTTCTGTAACATCATTTATACTTTCTGCATGACCCAAACATTGCGCGATGTCAGCATAAAACCGTCTTGACTGCAACTTTTTTCAACATGAACACTAGCTCAACTACCATAATCGAAACAAAGATTACACTTAGTAAGTTTTTATGAGAAAATGATTGTAGAAGCATTGATGATTCCACATAGAACGACAAGCTTCACGGGAAACTATTGTCAAAAAACTTTTGAATTCAAGCTGAACATAACTCAAAAGCCATTAAATTGTGCAAACTGAGTCCATAATCTGTAACCTTTTATTATTCGAGGCGCAGTAAAACTTCGATAATGAGGTCGTGGGACTTTTCTGGACAGCTTCTTTGTTTTGCTGAAGCTCCAGGTGGAGGAGCAGGGCTGCTGCAACTCGAGGCATTAGAGGCAAACTTTGAACGTCATCGCACAAGTGCTATTATTTGAATTAAAGAATTAAGTTACGGGGCTATTTCCTTAAATGACTCTTTTTTGAGTTACTGTAGCCACTTGCACAGTCTTCCTGCCTGTGCAAACTTTTAAGTGGATCGCAAAGTTTAATTTGTTTTAGAATTGGGAACAGCCGCGTGTGTGAGCGACGGTGCCACAAGTACATGGACTGGTAGGGACCGTAGCATGTTGCATGCGTGCTAATTAATTCAGGTGTTCATTAATGCTAGTTACAGCAGATAGATTTAGTCTTTAATGCTTAGTAATAGCAGATAGTCTTAGTCATTAATACTTAGGAATAGCAGCCAGATCTAGTCAATAATGCCAAGTAACAGCAGACAGAATTGGTCATTAAAGCTTAATAATGGCAGATAACTTAGTCATTGATGCCAAGGAACAGCAGACAGACATAGTTATTTATGCTTAATGACAGCAGACAGTTACAGTCGTTAATGTTAAGTTATGGTAGACAGACCTAGTCATTAATGTTTAGTAACAGTAGACAGACTTAGTCATTAATGCTAAGTAACATCAAACAGACTTAGTCATTAATGCTAAGTAACATCAGACAGGATGCAGGCTTCGCTTATGTGGATGGGCTATCAAGCTCGTGCTAATAAGTGCTCCAATTTGTGTCATGTGCTTTGAGAAATGTGTTCCTGTTCAAAATGGATCAACTAGTGATGTCTAAGAAGTGTTGGTCAAAACATTGTTCCGCTCTGAATAATACAATAAAAAATTTCATAACTTAAGTATAGATTGAGTGGATCTGGGGCAAACAAGATGAAATAATCTTTGATTGACTCAGGAATAAAAATAAATAACTTAATGTCAACTGGTAGGGAAAATGTATACCAAAACTATCTTATGAAAATAATTGTCTATTTTTCAACTGTTTTATTAAAATAATTCACCGTAATCTGGAACTATTTTATTAAGATAATTTGCCTAATCGGTAACTAATTAAACTAAGTCACCTATTCTGTCACCAATTTTTTGAAAAAAAATTGCCTATTCTGCGACTCTTTGCTTATATAATTCTCCGATTCTGTAACTCATTATTAATGTAATTCCCTTATTCTGTAACGCTTTACGAACGTAATTTTCCTATTTTGTAACTCTTAACTTATATAATTCATCTATTCTGTAACTCTATTAATATAATTCTACATTTCCAGGACATACCACAAATACAATTTGAAGGTCATTGTTGCAAAATATTTACCCAGCTATGAACAAAAAACGATTTCCTGTATTTGCGCGCACTTTGAATAACACGTGGAAATCATTCAGTATTGTGAGATTTAATATTAGAGGGACTTCCAGAAAGAGGAAAGGCAATATTTTTTCCTCTATGTTTCACAATATTTTCTCATAATTTGGAAAATACTATATTTTAAAAATTTCTAATCTCAGAATTTTCGTTCATTCTTATGACTGAAGCTCTTTTAAGGAATCTCATAGATATTATCGGTTTTCTGTGTTTCAGTGGTTGAGTAACTTCTATAATAATTCAGTTTTCCCTTGATTTTTACAATGTTTAATTATAAATTGATTTTTTTCCCAATTGCAATTGTAATTGCAGAATTGCAGTTGTAATTGATGATTATAATGCACTTGCTAAATTATAGAGAACTTTAATTTCAGACCTTGATTTTCTCTGACTCTTTACGAAGTAAATTGCTTCTGAAGGCGCCTCTAACCCTTTTCTTTTAATCGAAACAACAATCGCTCAACACGAACTTTGCATTGCCACGAGATGCGCAAAACGAACATTTTACGAGAGTCTGAAATAAATTTTTAACGACTAGTTGGTTGAAGCTCAAAACAGAAACGAACATAAAAAGACCTCGCATAGAACCACATATTCGGAATGTTTCCAGATTTAGTAAGAACACATTTCAAGAAACACTTCCTACCTCAACCCATCATGAGTTCAGTTCCTTAGGGAACACATACGATGTAGGGAAAAGTTATTCATGCTTAACGGTCTCCACTAGGGAGATATGTAGTTCTGACATGACAAAGTTGCTGAGCACTGACGGTGATGTTCCCTTGTGTACAGGTCGCACCTCAAGTTCCCTGTATGCTCTGTCTTCCAGCGGCAAGGAGCTTCCCTGGGCCCACAAAAATCCGTGTTTTTCTAGCAAGGAATTAATTAAGTCTGCCAGACTGATGAGGTACTCGACTATGTCTTTAAAAATCCTTCTCGCACTTTAGTTTCACTCGTCAGCGTTAGGGCCAAAATTTGCTCCGCAATTTATTTATGATGCGCCATGAAGCTTTACGAGCATGTACAAATATTTGGCTTTGACCTTAGCTTTTCGTTGGTTCGATGCATGAATTAGAAGGCAAAATTTTACGTTCCCATCCGTATTTACAAGGCACAGGAGGCAATTTCAACATCCATGTGTAAAATCTCATCTGAAGTCTCTGACACTACACTATCAAGTCATAACATTCAGCGTTACATACTCTTCAGTCGGATAATTTTTTACAGATATGAGTTATTTAGTTCTGAATTATTTACTACATTGGCATCTCAATAGACTGTTAATTTCTAACCGGATGTGTAGACCATGCAGGAATTAGTTAATATTTGTTGAGGAAATTGTTAATTCATACACACAGAACTGTTTTGGATTGCAATCCCTCATGCTCAAAAGTAGAATGTATTATATCGTATCATTCTCATTCAATATCACAGAAGTCTACTTAAAGGGCATTAGCAGCGCCCCTCTCCTCAGGGATATCTGTCGGACTTCAAATCCGACAGAATTTAACAGAATTTGACATAGGAGAAAAAGTTGCCGGATGTAAGTTTGCAAGTTTGAAAGGCATTATATTCACGGTTCGAATCCCACGTCTTATTTGAAAGGTTTATCAGACTTCTCTTCCAGTGCCATAGTTCAGGTTGTATATTTTGCATCGTTCTGGGTTGCTGTATGCAAAATATATAAGGTTGTTTTCCGACGTTCGCCCTTTGTTTTGCAGGAAATTAACTCTTCTGAGCAACAAGTGCGTGTTGTGGTACACACAATAGGTAGTCTCGAGTACGTAAGTGCATGCAGTAGCTTGGTGCTCACAACAATAGGTATGTATGAGGCACGTTTTTAAATTAAGTATCGTTTTGATATTCCTCCGCTGCAGCGCCGATGTCTGCATTTAGAGTATGTGCGCTGTGTACCGCACTCTGTTGGCAAACCACAGACGCCAGTATAGAGTCATTCGGTATGTGTACGTTGTTTGTGAGTATTTAAAATACCATCTCCTATTGAGAATCGCCTCGACTGGGGAATACGTATGTACAAGTGTTGAGCATGTCGAAATATTTTAAAGAAGTTCTTTGTAATGATTTGTTCTGCCTCGATACTCAAAGCTTAATGTTGCCTCTACTAAAACACAAAAAATTAGGCCCTACTTAAGTTGTGTTTTTAATATATCATTATGCGTCCAATAAATTACTTACTTTTGTCCAATATGTCACTCTATGTGTGCCTCCAAAATCGTTTTTTCGTATTGTATTTCAGTTACAACACACGTTAATTTAATGCGTTTTAGAAGCATTGATGACAATATGGAGAACATGTTGCACATTATAGTTGCAAAGCTAATTACTGCAAACCATTTGAGTGAGATATTTGATTTCAACACATACCTAAACCACGTTTGTGAATTGATCGATTTTAATAGCAGTTATAGCCGCGACAGTTCAACATCAAAATTGCATTTCTTACTTTGTCCACACTACGTTTCATTCCAGTACACATGAATTGCCTGATATGAATAGAGTTGTCGGTCCTATTGTCACACTGCTCGGTGTGGTCCAGCTGCAGCTGCTCTACACTGCATAATCGAAATGCCAAGTCGACGAGGCATGCTGAGCTCCGTTCTAGCGGTTTTGAAACGTCCAGTTTCAATCTCGCTGTGCTGCCAACTTATCGAGGATGATCCGCTGAGAAATGGGGCTTCTAGTGACCATGAGTCCGGACGAGCATTGCTCGAACAAGATTTAGCAATTTCGAAGCTATTGCCCATCCAGAGTAGTTGGGGCTCGGCATGTAGTGCATATATGGAGAGGGAGAGTACAGCCAGGCTGGCTGGCGACAAAAGACAGTTTGTGTTCGAGGGCTTCCTTCACTCATAGTGTTGGCAAATTTCAATCCGTGAATATTCTTCAGTCATTCAGTTGTGGAGTTTAAGTCATCAGTAAAAGACTGAGCGAATATTCGAAAGGAGTTTCAATCTTGAAACTGCGAACCTTATTTCTAATGAGTATATGAAGTAGCTTCTCTTCATATGAAGCTTAGGATTCGGTGTAAAATTGTAAGTTGAATATTAGCTCAAAAGTGCACTTAACTTTAGTTATCTCGAGGTGAACAGACTTGTTGATAAATATTCAAAATTTAGCTTTTTGCACGGTCGAAAATCGACTGGTTGGCTTACAAATTCATGAAAATATCCAGTACATCGCTGCTTTCAACTCCCTTCATTTGGAGCTTCTAATAGTGAATACAGGAATTTCTAATTTTGGCAGATCATTATCCAGCTTAAGAGTAAAAAAATCATAAAAATATAGTTGTACGCTTGATTCTAGTTTGAGTTGACTGAGCTGTAGACTAGCAATTTCACTGACGGTCAGATGTCTGATTTCCACTCAAGTCCTGGCATTGACTTACGCATCTGAAGCTAAATAATTTCTCTAATAGTATCATGAACTTCGGACGCCTGTCTCACAGATGTCAGGTTCCCAACTTTGACATAGAGTCCTGGTGGTCAAAGCTCAAACTTAACTCTACCACTTCGACATATAAGGGCGAGTTCAAGGGCAGACAGTGGTTGACTTCATGGACATAGTGTCCATGCTTCATGGCCATGCTGTTCTCACGTGCGTAACAATGGAACTTCCAGTACGTGAAGATGCTGTTGATCCGTAAAACCTATTTTCTGTAGTAACGATTTAAAATCAGTTTTTGATCTAATCTACAGGAAGCCCATAAAGTCTCTTTATAATTCAACAAATTTACCACAAAGGTAATTGATGAGATATCTCAATTAGATGTGGTATATTGTACTCGGTGATTATCACAATTTTTAATCACATAGCATTAGAGTGTTTCTGGCATTCAGTTGATGAGAAAGATAAAGTCACTGTTGAATGAACCCCTAAAAACGGCTGCTCTTAAGGAGAAGGCACAATGCGTACCATGGTTTATTGAAACAAAATCGGATACCCAGGATTAGTAAAACTACAGCACCAAGTATGGAGGATATCCACCTTCACGTCCGTCAATTCGTGCATGACATGAGAAATTTATGGAGACTGGGACAGTGTTAAATAAAGAAAGGAGTGGGCGACCAAGAACATCTGAGGCAAGCATCGATAGTGTAACACAAGCTTTTGCACGTTCTTTTACAAAGTCCATCCGTACTCCTGAACTTCTTTCCATTGGGTCATGCTATAGATATCGTGTTGCGAACAAAGATATGGAACGTTACTGACCTATAGCAAAGGATTACTGATGCCATTACTGCTATTGATGAGGCTATGCTACAGCGAACATAGCAAGAAATCGAGTATCATCTTGATGGGCTTCGTGTAACCTACGGGGCTCATGTAAAACTGTACTGAATGAAATATAATATTTCAATACTTAATTCTTGTTTTACGAAAATTTTCACAATTCTATTTCTTATTTGATTTGTGATAGATTTATTACATTTATTAGGTCATAACGAGGCTGTATTAGTTTCACAAATCCAAGTTTCTCTGCGTGTGAGGATAGTTGAAAAAAATAACATTCTTCGAAATTGAGAATCTTGTCGTCGTAACCGTGCATTTCTTGAGTTATAAAATAATAGAACGATGGTCTGAATAGAATCCAGGAATAAGATTCTAGGAACTCTCGTTGCAGAATGCGAACAATCTGTGATTGGTATTACGACTGCTGTGTTAATTGGTTTCATCAATCTGTAAGACAGAATAAGAAAGTCATTTTCTGCGTGAGGACACTGACCAGGGAATAGGAATCTCTGCATAAAGAACATATTCTCTGGAATCAATCGCAGTCTCTGGAATAGTTCTCTGAAGTTATAATTACTTCCTTATTTCTTTGAGGGACTCATACGAGCGGTCAAAAGATGGGCCGCAGGGAAGAAAATTTCAATTCCATGAAGGCATTACGGCAAAAAATTTTAATTACTTGGGGAGACTCTTGGAACATGAACTCATTCCACTGCCAAAGAAGAGCTAATGAGTGCCTCGATCGTTGCATTTGTTCCTTCGATTTATAGAAGAATTTCAATAGCTTTTAGAACTTGGCACACACAGCTTCGATTGAAACATTAATTAAGGAAGATAATATCCTAACCGAAGCATGGCTTCCTACCAGGAAAATAAAGGAGTAAAACGGCAACGACATGCAACACAATATTCAGGTCTGAAATGAGTCTTGAAGTTGCCAGGCTTCTTGCACAAAGACAAATTTCAAAAGCAAACTCTTAATTAATTTCTGCGCTTGCACATATAAATTTTATTCGAAGCGATGTGAATAAGGTATTAATTATAATGTGCATAAAGATGAAGATTAGATACTGAGGAGATCAAAGGTTCTTATAATTATAAAAAATAATTGATATACTCACTTTGTACAAATTTTTCTTAAGAGAACCAGTATGCATCGAATATTAATCTTTCATTTGTGTGCTGCAAAAACACATTAGCTAAGAAAAAGTTATAGATTTGCGTTTGATTAAAGTGAACAGTGAGCATGTCAAGCATATTTTACGAGCATCTGCAGATAATTTTACGTACGTAACATATGTGAAAGTCTCATGGAAATGTATGATTTTATGTTCACATAACGAGCCTCAGTATAATTTTCATAAACTTTTACTCTGTTTGTTTGCTACCTTTAAAATTACTGATTGCATTGTCATGCTTGTGGTTGCTATTGAGTAAAAGCTACCATTCACTTACTACGCTGGATTGTACTATACATCTAATCTTATTCTATCTTTTACTTCAAACATTTGTACTATACTCCTAATCTTATTCTAGCATCCGTTTTAAATAATTGTAATTTACATCCAGTCTTCTTCTATCTTCCACTTCAAATTTATTATACTCCCACTCTTGTTCTAGCATCCGTTTTAAATAATTGTAACTTACATCCAGTCTTCTTCTATCTTCCACTTCAAACAATTGTACCATGTACTCTATCATATTCCAGCTTCCACTTCAACCTGATGGTCAATCATTATCTTCGAGTGTGTTCCTATCTTCGAGCAGAGATGGGCAATCCGATGTGCGAACAATTAACCTCTTTACAAAGCACATCCAGATAAAGTGTCCGATATCTGCGTCGTAGAGAGACAATCAATACGACTCCACGGAACACGACCAATAATCAAGCTCAGACAAGGCGATACCGTAGCATTTGTTAAAGCCATCGTACGTGGAGGTGAGCTTTGTCTCTCAAGAGGCAGCCTTGTGTTACGCTTTCTGGGTTATATTATGTGTACATTATAAACTCACTAGTGTGTATGCCCGTTAAAAATAACGGGTTTTAATATCATGCATTTGAAGGAAGAACTTAAAGCAACAGATTCTCAGACCTAATCAGAAAGTCTACGGATTTACCTCCAGCGGTTAAGAATATATGTACCTGAAAGTCTACGAATTTAACTACCAGTATTTAAGGGAGACTCCCATTGTAATAACATAGGAGAAATTACGTACAATATATATATATATATAAATTGATTTATTTAAGGAGACACCTGGCTATTAGTAAACCCACACGTGAAAAATTCCCGTGTTTTTACTGAATATATTCGTTTGATTTGCCAGTGGACAGCTTTAAAAAAGAGTTTCCACATTGAAGGATGCACCTTTGGTATCCAAAATACAATGCTTGCAATACATGTATACACTACCGAATTTTCTCCCATCTAAATCCTTACGAATGCGAAAGAGAGACAGACCAAGCAAGCAAGCAAGCAAGCAAGCAAGCAACAAACTGTGTATTATTATACTGTAAGTCCCACAAAAACCCGAACCGAGTATTTATTTTCCCGTATCAGTAATACCATCATAAGAATACCATAAACATTTAATCTCTTATGATGGCATTACTGATACCATCCATCATAAGAATCCTAGGTATTCTTATGATGGATGGTATTACTAATACGGGAAAATACTCGGTTCGGGATTTTGTGGGGCATACGGTATAGTGGAATGTTTAACTCACTTTCACATCCGTGCTCTGGACCCACGGTACGAAATAAAAAACCTTTGGGGCGTCATTCTAGACCAAAATTTATTTCCATTCAATTCTGCTAGTGCGTATTTGAGTGATCAAGAGTATCATTACTGCTCTGTGTATTGCAAAAAATGAATAATACAGGGTGGCCCATATGTAAGGTACCTTTTTAAAATTATTATAGCTATAAAACTAAAAATGGTAAAGAGATTTGATTAATTCAGAATGAAAGAAGAAAATTCAAAGTTTGGTATATATCTATAAATGAAACAATAAAATACGTTTAACTATGGAATACAATATCTTTTAAATGACCTCCATTATTAGTCAAACAATGGCGTACTCTTTCAACGGTGCTGTTCCTTACTTTCCTTAATGTCTCTGGTGAAATGTTGTTGATCTCTTGAATGATGTTTGGTTTCAATTGCTGTAAAGTATACGGTATTTCAACGTAAAAATTTTACTTTAAGTATCCCCAGAGAAAGAAACCAGGAGCACTTAGATCTGGAGATCGAAGTGGCCACTGTATATCACCAAAACGAGAAATTATTCTGTTAGGAAAAATTGCTTTAAACATTTGCATTGTTTCTTTCGCTGTGTGCGCTGTAGCTCCATCTTGTTGAAAAAAGGTAATCTCTGTGTTATTATCTCCAATTTCAGGTATCAAATATTCTTGAATCATCTGTCTATACAGGTTTTCATTAACACAAATTGCATCACCATTAGCATCTTCAAAAAATATGGTCCAACGATCCTCGAAGACGTGATGCCACACCATACTGTTACTTTAGCTGAGTGAAGTGGACGTTCATGAATTTTTTTTTGGATTTTCTGAAGCCCAGAATCAGCAAATTTGCTTATGAACAAAACCATTGATGTGAAAATGTGCCTCATCAGTCATAATTCAATTCTTTAGAAAGTTTTCATTTTCTGCAAGCTGCGGAAATCTATTCGCACAATCTAATCGCTTTTGGTAGTCCGTAGAATGCAGTTCTTGTGTTAATTGAATTTTATCTGGATGATATTTTAGATCTTGTACCAAAATACGTTGCAGTGAGGTACGTGACATTCTTAGCTGAATTGAACGTCTCCTAGTTGACGTTTTGGGCCGATCAGTAACACTCGTTGCAACAAGCTGAATAGAAGCACCAGTTCGTATGGTCTGTCTTCTGTTGTCCCAGTTTCTCTATAAATTTCAATACCAGTTTTGTATGCACTCCTTCGAAGTACTTCTTTTAAGGATTTCTTTTAATACCATCAATATTCCTGTAATTCCTCTGAACTGCAGTAACCGAACAATTGCATCGGAAGTAAAGTTCTACTATTTTTGCTCGTTCCATTGCGTAGCGATTCATTTTGAGGGGTGGATTTTATGAATTTTTTGGGCAACGTGTTGTGATTGTCGGTAAACTTGATACGCTGGTAGAAAACTTTGAAATCTCCTCCTTCATTCTGAACTAACCAAATATCTTCACCATTTGCACTTTTATAGCTAAAATAGTTTTAAAAAGGTACCTTACTTGTGTGCCACCCTGTACAAACGGTCTGGGGAAACAATGATCATTTTGACAGCTGAGCTGAGCAAAGCCATATAGTGAGGTGTCCGCCCCAATTCGTATCATATATTCAGCTGTAGTTTTTCTTTCTCTCATTTAAAATACCAGCAACACTTAGGATGCCAACAGAAATGGCACCGCTATTTTCATGGATAAAAAAATAAATATTGATACTGATGAATGACACCTTGATGTACACCACTTCGTTTTTCAAAAAGGCTTCTGAGAATTTTAATAAGAACGCTGAACTTGTATTCGTTGTCTTCGGTGAAACTACCGTTGATGTCAATTTCACGAGCCCTGTAATATTCCAAACATATGATCTACGAGGTCAATATTGCTTGCGATGAATGGTTTTACTGCGCCTGTAAAGGCCTATACCGCCTCGTTGTCGCAGTTATTCTGACATGAATTGTTCACGTGAAGGATCTTTATTCTTTCAGTAAACAGATATGTATTCCCGGCATACTTAAACTGAGTAAACAGGCAATGTATTGTGACTGGAATGTTTTTAGATTAAAGAAGTTTTATTTTACTCCAATGAAACGTAGAGATTGAACATGCGTTAAACAGACGTATATAAAATCTTTTTGTGCATCCAAGACAAAACTTAACTCTAAGGTTTTACACTGGGAAACTGTTTTACATTACAGGTTCATGAAGGAAATAAATTTCCATAGGTCACTTTTTATTCCTCATGAAAATTATTTTTAGTGCTCCTCAGAAAATTTTTCTTGAAAGTGGTTGAATTGTAGACGATTTTTACTCGTAGAGAGTTCAAATGAAAAATTGTTGATGGACTTCAGAACTCAAAGCTGGGCTGGAAGTACTTGTGTTATGGTTTGCATACTTGGTGACTGAAGAGACTTGTGCATCAAGTGCATTTCTCTGGGCACTGTGTCACGAGACACAAAACAAAACAATTTTCTGTTTCGCTAATAGTTTGCTGCCAACGGTGGAGAGCTTCCGTGCCATTTGCGAGTTCCGGCCACGCCAATAATTCCACGATGTTCTCTAAAGCTTCGGTTCTGTTCAGATGCACGTGTTGCTAATTTTAGACCGTGCAATTTATGTAATTTCACAAAAAAATGAACTCTACTCCGATGTAACACACCGTACAGTATTACAATGCACAGTATAAATCTATAGTACATGGAATCTGGATTTTTAATTCTTAACGATAACATCTTAAGAGAAGTGGTAATGTTCCCATGTACCGTTCCCGTCCTCTGGGTGTCACTTGAAGTTGAGGCTCGTAGGAGCGCTTAATGAAGGTCGTAACTCTGGGTGTCCTGCGTCGCTGCAGGCAGAACGTAGGTACATTGTTAGCAGGAGGTTTGCTTCTTTGCCACTGTGACGGTAACGAAATTCTGTACTAGACGCAAAAGATCAGAAAACAGTTTCTTCAAATGAGCGCGCATTAATAACATCTCATAGAGAGAAAGTGTCTTTTAATACGTTTCAATTTAGTCACACTCAATTGAGGGTGTGATTTGAGGACATGTGAACACACGTGTTTATAATCTCTCATGTGTAAAATAAACGGATATATCTTAACAACTTGAAGTCATATGCCTTAGTGCGTCATTTAACTGCATTTAAAGCATTTCATGAAGCTCAAATCTGACAAGCTCACTACCTCGAACCCGGCAAACGATGTAAACGTAGGATGAACAACAAATTCTTACAGCTACAGGTCATGGACGTCTCTGTGTTGTTTCACCGACGTAAATGAAATACAATAAATGAGATATAAAGTTGGTAATTGTTTCATATTGAAAGAAATTTCTAGTTCTAAGATTTTCACATTTGTTTCTGTTTCTTCGACTTCTTTAGGGTTTACAGTACTGCATGTCTTACATTTTCTTATTCACATTATACTCACCATCACTCAGGCGATGATTGTGATATTTTCTTTAATAATTAGGATCTTAAGCGTCGAAATTCAGCAACCTTCTCTCGCGTAACAATGTTCAAAGTTTCTCACATTTTTACGTAACTTGCAAGACAAGACACAGGACAGGGCTGTAGCAGCGACAACAAGTTCCGATCCAACGAGCCCAAGCAGGACGCCTCCGCAAAGCTTTCCTGCGTCTGCTAAACAGCGTGCACTTATTTTGTGTTCAGTATTTTTGTTTATAATACTATGGTTGGTTATTCAATCAGTATTTATATCTATGATTGAAAACTGAAGATACAGTAACTTTTTCATCCGTCATGCATAAGTACAAATAGATTTATCGATTTCCGCCAGTTTCGCTTGAACCACTTTTTCCTCTTTCACTTTAGAAAATTTTAGACACGTTTTGGTGAGACTTCGCTCATTCATCAGCCTTTTCGTGAATTTATATTTAGCTTCATGATTATTTTGAGTAAATCAGTTTAAAAAAGAAGATGCATCGATATGAATTTCATTGTTTTGCGAATCACCTAAACTGCCATACAGCCGGTAAAGTTTAACGTTCTCAAACCGATATTCGATGAGCAAGAAAATTCACTACGTGAAACATAACTTTTTCAATTTCATGAGTCAACCTTTCACACCGTTTCTTCCGTCGAACTTAGGGACAACGGCAAGAGAAACTTCTTTGTCTCCGATGGAATTTGAAAGCCTCGAAGCAATCCAGAAAATGAGAGGCAGCCCCGTCAAAACTAAGCTTCTTAAGGCCCGCAGCCTGACAAAAGCACTCGGAAAACTTACGAGAGACAAAATTTCTTCGAACTTTTCGTGTTTCATTAGTCGTATTGGATGCTTTCGCGCTCTTTATATGTTGAATGATTTGACAATCTCGAGATTTTCATGGAAATTAATCGGAACACTTTTTTAATGCTAGATTTATCCACGTTTGTAAAGTATTTGCGTTAAAAGAAGTATAATTTCCTACTTGCCCTTTTACAAGTATTGAAACAAGCTACTTTAACTAGAACAATGTTTTGAAACTAACCCTGTAACCTTTAACCCTTTAGCGACCAAGTGGACTATTCGGTCGCCTTCCACGGTCTTTGGGAGAATTGTTCTAATAATTAAACAGTGAGCAATATGAGGTTGCTACTAGGTTTGAACGCTTCGTCATGTTACAGCGTCGTTCTTTTGGCTGCCTGGCTCTCAGCGTGCTTCATTGCATCAGTGTACAGACGGTCTTTGTGAGCTTAAATGTAGAAACTAGAAAAACAAATTGGTCGCTAAAGGGTTAACAAAAGTCAAGCATGTCATGTGGGATGTCGATATACTTAGGTTTGCCACATTTGTTAGGAGTACATTGTAACTGACAAATGAACATACTGTTATATATTAAAACTATTTAGGTATACACAATTCGGGAATGCTGATGGTTATTAAAAAGCTGCAGAGAACTCAAACTTACGTACGCTTTTCATTTGCTAACAATTTTCCTTCAATTCATAGCAGGTACTAAATGAAACGAAGAAACACAGCTGTCCGGTCTTACTGTTGCATAGACGACTTTGAAACTCTAGCAAAGCAACAATAAAGAAGCACAAACTAGTGTGTTGAATTTTTATATCAGTCGAATGGTTTTTAACACGTTGACTCCGATTGCCTGATTCGTGTAAAACTTCACTTTGTACGCATAGTCACTAGAAGGATCTGAAAAAATTGCAGAACCTAACCTCAGTGGTACACATACGTACCACTTCGGAGTCAACGTGTTAAAAGTAGTTAGCCAGGTCTTTTTTCTCGTAGCAGAAAATGATCGCGTCTTTACAGGGTGGGAATTTCTTGCTATGTTCACACTTAATGCTCGAAAATGTCGAAAGAAAATGTTGCTTTTTTGTTCAAGTTATCGCTTCCAATCTGCTGAAGCATTGGTGCTGAATTTAGCGGTAATTTAGCGTAGTTTTTGCAGTCACTCACTGGACGACAGTTCTAAAATGGTATTTTGTATCATGTACATCTTCATTTTTCCGTAAGTTCTTTTATTATAGAAAAAACATTTACATTTCATTCTATGGTAACAAGTGATTTCTCTGTACAGTTTCTTAATTTCAGTTACAGTCAACAACTAATTTTAATTGGTGAATTCTAACTGTAAATTCAGTCAAAAACCTGATGTAATTACCAATAATGGTACACATTGAAGAAGTAAATATGAATACAGAAAGAAGCTTTGGGCACCATTAACAAAGCCGTTGCGGCAGCGGCAGGACAGCCCCGTAATGCATTCCCCAAGTTTGGCAATCTAGGTGTCGGTCTCGGACGGCTTCTGCAGGCGTCTCCCAACTTGGTGACTGTAATTCAGCCGAGTTTTGTAAGGTGTCTGAATTGTTTAGCCGAGCTACGGACGTCGTTTTTCACGTCAGCTCGCACGGCGCATCATGACTCTTCGAGACTCCCTCCACCATGACGAGTGTCTCGACGTATTATATGTTTAGATAAGATTGTGTCTTGGCTGCTACTCGGTTTTTAGCGGTGTCTTGTGCGTGGAAAATAAAAATGATTGAAATTATTTTTAGAATACTTAAGATAGGAAGAATGCATGTCTTTCCTGGCCAGTGTTTCTCTTAGAGCAAATCTCTGCACTTGCAAAGTACAGACATTTTGAAGCTAAAGTTCAAATTAAATATTTTTTAAAAACCATGGTTGCGTCAAAGAAATCTCGGCAGAAGAAGAAGTGAAGAGTAACTGGAATATAATGGCTAAAAGTCCAAATGGAACGTATTTCTTTAAAAATATTCCAGGTAACAATAATAATTCTGACAGTATTCATTACTCTAATATTCAGAGTTTTGATATTATTAATGATAACATTAAAAATATAAATACAGGTAACAACAATATGTACAGTCATATTAAAATTAATAAACAACATCGAGTAAAAACAAGTAACAAAGTAATATTCTCTAACATTTTTCCATCTAGATTGGAAGATGATCAACACTTTGCGAGCGAAGTATTTTTCTGTTAAAAATTTAGTATTATTATAGCTGAAAAAAGTGCTTTCAGTTATTTTGCTGTAAAGAAGATGTTGTTTATAATTCACGATTGTGGCAGGTGTAGAGTAGCTTAACTAAGAGAGTATCGAACCTACAAGCAATTGAACTTTCTGTCAGCAATAACACTTCTTTCGTCTTGATCAAATCATCAGACACAAAATAATTTAAAATGACTAGCGTAGTTTCATCAATACTGAAAAAGGGCTAACCGATGTGTAGAATTATTGCAATGACTTCGAAAATACACAATATTGTCACCATATGCTGAGGGTGTTGGTGGTGGCACAGTGATGCTACCATTAGTCTGCTGTAGTGGTCACAGCACAGCGATGCTACCATTAGTTTACTGTAGTGGTCACAGCACAGTGATGCTACCATTAGTTTACTGTAGTGGTCACAGCACAGTGATGCTACCATTAGTCTACTGTAGTGGTCACAGCACAGTGATGCTACCATTAGTTTACTGTAGTGGTCACAGCACAGTGATGCTACCATTAGTCTACTGTAGTGGTCACAGCACAGTGATGCTACCATTAGTCTACTGTAGTGGTCACAGCACAGCGACGCTACCATTAGTCTGCTGCAGTGGTCACAGCACAGCGATGCTACCATTAGTCTGCTGTACTGGTCACGGCACAGCGATGCTACCATTAGTCTGCTGCAGTGGTCACAGCACAGCGATGCTACCATTAGTCTGCTGCAGTGGTCACAGCACAGCGATGCTACCATCAGTCTACTGTAGTGGTCACAGCACAGCGATGCTACCATCAGTCTACTGTAGTGGTCACAGCACAGCGATGCTACCAGTAGTCTGCTCTTTAGAAGGGTGATGAGAGAAGAGTTCGAAGAGCGTGAATTTATTTCCATACAAGTTACACAGGTAGTAATTTTTTGACGATATAAAAATTATGATTGTCTTCATTATATAAGTATAAAAATGTGTACTAAAATAATTTATTTATATGAAGTAAAGTTTTGCTCATAAAATGCACTAAGTTGTCGGCCATATTTCTTCCAAATTTTACGTCTATGAATAAGAACATCTAGGAGTATCGCTTGTTATGAAATTGTCACAATCTTCTGCCAATGAATCTGCTACATAAATCAATATTTTTTAAGTACTGAATTCCATGTTTAAAAATATTTCATGAGCAACCAGACATTTTACGTAAGATTCCGACTAGCATTATGAGGCTTAGCGTGCATCATTGTTGGTTGCTTGTTAAAGCGCTCGAATGTGCACCGAGACTTGCATGATGTATGACTGTACGCATCTGATGAACTAGTTTTTCTCATTTGTTAGCACACATCTATTTACTTGTATCTACGTTTTGTATTGCTACTGAGCACATATCTAGTCAGTTGCATCCATGCTTTGTGCTTGTGAGCACACATCCATTCAGTTGCATCCACGTTTTGTGCTGCTAGTGAGCACACATCGAGCCAGTTTCATCCACGTTGTGTGTTGCTAGTGAGCACACATCCATTCAATTGCATCCATTTTTTTGTTCATGAGCCCACATTAATTCAATTGCTTCTGTTGGAGTTCAAAGTCATTTCATGAGACGCAAAATAACATTTATTCAGACATGGGCGTACGGATCATTTTAGTTTACAATGATCTGTCGAGGGCGTGGTTTAGAATCTTCCTGGAACTTACCATTAATTTTGCCATGACTTGGCTTTGTGAGCTACGGTCAATAAGACCAGAACTGCGCTCCCTGTGGGCAGACGGGCAGGAAATTCACGAAATTGTCTGGTGAAACTTTTATGTTTTCATGAAACCCTGGCGTTATTTTGGTAACAAACAGCGTCTTGTAACAGTTGATGAGCTCGGTGGCGGCAGCAAACATATTTGGAACAGCTGTTACGGTTTTTTTTGCTAACTTTACGACTGCCATAACATTTTGGGAACAGCTGTTACTGGCTTCTTTGCTAACTTTACGACTGCTGTAACATCTTGGGAACAGCTGTTACGGGCTTCTTTGCTAACTTCACGACTGCCTTAACATATTGGAAATAGCTGTTACGGGCTTTTTTGCTAACTTTACGACTGCAGTAAACATCTTGGGAACAGCTGTTACGGGCTTATCTGCTAACTTTACGACTGCCGTAAACATCTTGGGAAAAGCTGTTACGGGCTTATCAGCTAACTTTACGACTGCTGTAAACCTCTTGAGAATAGCTGTTACGGTCTTCTCATCGAACACCATTGTAGTAATAGAAATTAATTGTTCTAATACCTTAGCGTGTGTATGATATTATACAAAACTAGCAGGACCCGTGGAAATTCTACGGGATGAGAAATATATTTAATCAACAAATATGTTTTGATAAAAATGATACTTTTCTGGATAAAGCATAGAATTAGTGTTTTGGACAGAAAAAAACATAAAACGTAGCAAATATGTGTTTATTAACATTTCTTTGAAAATAGTGTCCATTGTATTTTAAATTTAGAACCGATTTTGCCTTAAATAGTTAACTTCATCAGGATTGATATTTTTAATTCTCTGTATATATCTCTCTTTTTGGTTTTTATGATGATCCATTCTGTCTTCTTCATTCCTGTTCTGTTCTCTTTGCTGAAATAAATTTCTCTGCCGCTCAAGGTACTGTGCCCGCCCCGTGTTCCTCAGCCATATTTTTCCTTCTTTACTGTGACTGCTGTTCTTCATCCATGTTTCCACACATGATTTACTTTCGTCGACTGTCTCGCTGAAGGTATTCTTCACGTTGTACATCGTTCATTGCAGCTCGCCTCACTTGCTGACGTTGCCTCTCTCTCTCAGGGATTTCTTGGCGCTGTTCATACCTTATTCTCTGCCTGTAGAGTCTCATTCTATCGCGAGCAGCTTCCAATCTTCGCTCAATTGTGTAGTTCTATGGCTATAATCGGTGCAAGTTATTACTTTACAATTAAGAAAAGTTTATATAAAATGTCAAAAATATCAATGCATGTGAAGGTCATCTTTTAATGTTACTCTAAGGAATTCGGTAGCTAAGATACTGTAAACTCGATGAAAGCGTAACGGACGGACCAACTAAATAAGGAAGAAACAAGCAGAATTATTGTAAGAATGGATTTTGAGCAACAATTTCGGCTACACTAACTTTCATCCAACACTGTCAGTGTTCCATGACTCAGACAACTATCAGTGTTCCATGACTCAGACAACTATCAGTGTTCCATGACTCAGACAACTATCAGTGTTCCATGACTCCGACAACTATCAGTGTTCCATAACTCAGACAACTATCAGTGTTCCTTGACTCAGACAACTATCAGTGTTCCATGACTCAGACAACTATCAGTGTTCCATGACTCAGACAACTATCAGTGTTCCATGACTCAGACAACTATCAGTGTTCCATGACTCAGACAACTATCAGTGTTCCATTATTCAGGCAACTACCAGTGTTCCATGACTCAGATTACTATCAGTGTTCCATGACTCAGACATCTATCAGTGTTCCATTACTCAGGCAACTATCAGTGTTCCATGACTCAGATTACTATCAGTGTTCCATGACTCAGACAACTATCAGTGTTCCATGACTCAGACAACTATAAGTGTTCCATGACTCACAAAAACTATCAGTGTTCCATAAATGAGCCAATAATGCAGAAAAGAATTAGCAGCTTAGCCCTGGCATCAATTTACATATTTCGAAATGCTTAGAAGAAGTTCAGTCAACAAGAAAGTGCGCAGGCCTGTGGAAGTTGTGCAGCCAATTTATGCTATGAGTTGCAAACTTCATTTGCTCCAAAATACTGCAGCATGCTGCGCAAAACATTGCTCTGGAACCCAACATTTACACCATTTAGCTCTCAGATATTTCTCTTTAATTGACAACTGAAAGTCCTACTTGCACTCTCGAACAGAGTTTTCCTGTTCGGTGTTGCCTGTGAAAACCATCGATTCTTTAGAACACGTGTGAAATTTGTTTTCCAGTGTATTGAAAGCTATAGCAATCCAGCTTACTCTAACAATACACGTAGCAATTCACACAACTATAACAATACACATAGCAATTCACATAACTATAGCAATACACATAGCAATTCACATAACTATAACAATGCACATAGCAATTCACATAACTATCATATAACAATGCACATAAAAATTCACAAAACTATAGCAATACACATAGCAATTCACACAGGGGATTACTGTAAGTATTGAATACAATGCAGTAGTATTTATCGTAAGCACAAGTGAACAAACATGTATTTGTAAGCAGTATTCATCAGTCAAACGCATCACTGTGTACTCTGCAATCAACAGCAGATAACAAAATTTCTATTAGAAAATGTCTGATTGTTAAAACAACTTTTGTTACAACATCGTAAACTGATATGGCTTAGACTCAATTTCTCTTGCATGAAAATCTACAAAAAATGAAAACTACGTTCGACGTAATTTTCATAGTCATTTTGAAGAAGAAAAACACACTCGACACGAGCGAGGCAGAATTAATTGTCCAATGTCCAGTTCTGCTGCAACGCATCTGCACCGGGGGACCGGATGTTCATGCTCAAGGATGACACATTTTACTTGGCAACTTTGATACTTTTTACTGAGGCACTGCGCGGACATAGAGTACTTTCGGCTACGTGTGTTGCAGAAGATGTGCATGTTTGTGGACAAGCTTTACTAGAGCAGCAAGTTCCGTCCTACTCACTCTGCTTACTCAAGGCTTGTAATATATGTTTACCTGAACACGAATCTTAAATGTATTTTGCTTGCAAGCCAATATACTAATCGTTAATTTATAAGATCCTTTGTAATTGGTCTCCTTAAAAAAGGAAGGTATTAGCTTAATTGCTCATAGAAGTAAAGGATTATCAGTTCAATCGCTTAATAGGTCTCGTAGTTTACTCTGTAGAAGTATCTGGGACTTCATCACTTGTGGGGAAGCTGTAACTTTGTTAAATACCATAATATAGAACCCCTACAGTAAACAACACTGTAAGCATACGTCCTTGTAAAAACTAGGTCACCAATTCATCAAGTCAGTTTGTTAAGCCAATGTTTATAAAGGAGAACTTGCTTCCGCTGCTTTCTTCTTACATCAAAAAATCTTGTAAACAAACTTCATAAAGTTTTGAGGTTTTTAAAAGAACGACTTTTATTCAAGATAAGTTCCCATTTTTATATACTCAGTTTGATACAAGTGCATATAAAAAGCTCAAGCTGTTTGTTGGACGATTTTAGAATTATTTAGCGAGGTTTACCTGGATAATCCGCATAAATCTCCCCTTGACATTCACGTCTCTCGCCAGCAAACATTATTCCGATTAGCTTTCCCGTCCCTGTCTTGACAGAGAATGTCAGGCAAAATCCAATTTAGTATCAGTGAGTTTCCCTCTCGTGCGAGAGGGTTTAACTTTGATGTCGAGGAGGATCAGTCGTGCATAATGAGGAGCTTGCACTTCCTGTTATTGCAATGAGATGTTTTGAGTGTGAGGAGCGCTTCTTGATGCCCTATAGTTCACTCATCTTCAAAGCAGAGGTTAACAAAGTCATACGTTCCACGCTGGAGGGCCTTGATTTTATTTACGAGCCATCAGCCTTTGAGAACGAACTTAGTTTGAATAGTAGAAGCTCATCATAAATTACAGAGAGCTTTCCGAAATGACAGAGAAGAAGAAAAACGATGTTTTATATCTTGATATCAACTATTCATCTGTTCTGAAGAATTTAATGCTGCTTAGTAATGAATCTCAAAAAGAGAAAAAACGAATCTTCGAAATGAATTTTTTTGAAGTCAAAATCTCAAAGAACGCAATGTTGCTTTCTCGTCCGGGATATTCTATTCATGATCAGTTTCGATTGGCTGGATTATAAGTTTAGCATTGCTTGACAGCGCAGAAATCCATCATTCAGGGATGAAATTTAAAAAATTAAGCTGGCGACACTTCAATATATTTAAGAGATGAAGAGAGGCGGTGACCTCGTGAGTCGAGGACTAATGCCACGAGCGCAGATGCCATGCAAATCCTGCTTTATTCTTTAATTCAAACTACAGAGCGTGTCTGCAGAGCTTGCAGCCTCAGTTTGCAAGCGTGGTCTCAAGCTGACGATGCTGTTTTGTGTCCCTGACATCGAGACTCCAAATTTCCAGCAGGGGAAAATATTCCTCGCGACTACGCTGCGCGATCCATGCAAATTGGGGACGACCAGAGGTGTGACTTTCAGTTTTAAGTCTTCTCTCTGGGAGCGAATTAAATGTAAATTAGCTTGGTGGAGGGCTTGGATTTTAGAGTGCGCTTGCAGATGCCGTCCTAGAGGCGATGCGCCAAGACGAGGTCTAGTGACTGAACATCGCATGATCCAGGTTTTGTCATAGAAAATGTTGAAGTCGTTAAGTGAAGGAAATTTAAGTGAAATAATACTTTACAATTGTGCTCTTTCTGAGGAGGATAAAGACAATAAACTTCCACCATCAAAATGACGAAGCTTATCGAAGGCTCACTTTATGAATATTTATTCCCTTTCCCTTAGTCTTCTACGTTCTTTGCCTATTTTTCTACTTTTAATTTGTATCATGTTCGAGAATTTTTTCATACGAACATCAGCGTAGTCAAAGGATTGATGCTAATTCGGCATTCTAACAACATCAACAAACACAATTAAAAAAGATGATAAATGTCGAATTTCGCGACGAAGACTGTTCAAAAATAGTGCATTTGAGATGACTTAAAAACCATTTCAAGAAGCAACAAGGCTCAAAATTATATTTTTATTTCTATGGAATTCAAAATGGAATAGTGCGTGTTATGGGATCACCAACTGAATTGGAACCTTGTAATAGTTGAAATCGTGTTCTAATTTTCGAAGAAACATGGAGACCTGCTTGAGACGAGGGCATTACTTGTAGCTTTCTTGCCTGCTTTCATCTAGCGTGCTCCTCTCTCTCTCACTCTCTCTCCCTCTTTCTCTCTTTCTTTCCATCTCTCTCTCACTCTCTCACTCTCTCTCCCTCATTCTCTCTTTCTCTCTCACTCTCTCTCTCTCTCTCTCTGTCTCTC
>VCRD01000102.1:2078-26680 GCA_006783055.1 Trinorchestia longiramus
CCGCTATCGACTGCCTTCCTTATTCGATTTCCAATGATCAGCTGCACTTCTGATCTGAACGATGCAAATCTGATGCAATTTTGCACAATCTATCAACTACCCTCCTGATGCAATTTTCTCATAAGTAATTGCCCTCCTGATGCAATTTTCTCATAAGTAATTGCCCTCCTGATGCAATTTTCTCATAAGTAATTGCCCTCCTGATGCAATTTTCTCATAAGTAATTGCCCTCCTGATGCAATTTTCTCATGATCAACTGCCCTCCTGATGAACTTTTTTCATAATCATCTACCTTTTTGATGCAAATTTCTCATAATCAATTACCTACCCTCCGAATGCAATTGGCTCTAATTAACTGGCCTCTTGATGCAATTACCCCTAATCAACTGCCCTGGTGCAATTACCAATAATCAACTGGCCTGGTGCAATTACCAATAATCAACTGGGCTGATGCAATTGCCAATAATCAACTGGTCTCCTGATGCAATTGCCCATAATCAACTACCCTGATGCACAAGGAAAAATACAAGCTTTTCCCAGTCCATTGGTTTGGGGACCAGTTTTCTACATCTTGAAGAAATTGCAGGTAGGAGTAAAGTAGAGGGTAGGAATAGTCATGCAGCGAGTCTGTTGAAGATGTGTGTGGTCAATTAGTTGATTAAAGAAGTTATTAGCTTATGAAATGAAATTCAGCTTTGTTTATAGATGTCTTAGTTGTTGGAAAAGAAAACTCATATAGATATTAGTTCATGAGAAGTTCGAGGACGCGAAGCAAGATAGTTGTGTGAGAAAATTGTTAGTTACGACTGTTTATTGGTTCGTGCAGAATAGAAGGATAACGTCTGGAGAGAAAAGGTATGAAGTTTGAAGTGAAAGGATGGTGTTGGTATTACTCATAATTAGACCAAGGCTTAGATACATGGATGGGTGCTTAGTAGTATAGGTATGTGTTTTAAAACAAGGGTTATCACTAAACCTCAACATTAATGTAAATTGAGTGCGGGTAAGCGAATCATCAATGTATACCTTAATGGGGCTATTCTTGTACCTAATATTATTATGTACACAGGAGAGTGAAACTGTTCTAGCTAAATATTGCTGAGAATATTAGCATGAATAAACCAGGAAGAGAGCTGCACTCGGCGGTGTTTGTCTCTTGGTGGGCTCTAACGTAAAGGGTCAAAAATGTTATAGTGGTTTGTTTGTGTATGATTGGATTTGTGTTTAGAATTATTCAAAATGAAAAGAGTGATTTGCCTCTGGTATTGAAAGTGGTGATCTGATTTTTTTTGTATCTGTTCAGACGATTGACCCGGATGACGTTCACTGACCGCATATGGCTAATAAACTTACGTTATCCCTGGTAATCCATGTAATTTTCTTGCTGTAGTTGTCTTAATTTGCCCTCAGTCACGAATACAATTGCGTTTGAGGCGCAGGTAATCGTAATTTGCCCCAGTGATGGACACAATTGTATCTGAAAGGCAGATGAGGCTTAATTGGTCCCCAATGATGGACATAATATTGCGTGTGGTATAGGTGATGGACATCATCCTGCACTGTGTGGACACGGGCCACCTGCGCGGAGGGCGGGGCTTGAGCGAGGCGTTTCCTGCAGTGTGCAGCTTCTCTCAAGTGTCCCACTGTCCCAGCACGCGCCGTATTGCCACTGGGTCTCATCAGGGTGCCATCGCCCTCTATGACCTCCGTCACTCCAAGTGCCAGGTAAGCGAGGGTTGTAGTGCGGCCGCTATGACCTCCATCACTCCAAGTGCCTGGTAAGTGAGGGTTGTAGTGCGGCCGCTATGACCTCCGTCACTCCAAGTGCCAGGTAAGCGAGGGTTGTAGTGCGGCCGCTATGACCTCCGTCACTCCAAGTGCCAGGTAAGCGAGGGCTGTAGCGCGGCTACTGTTCGACCTCGGCCGAAAAAAATTAATCAAAAACACCGTTGCTTCAAGTGGGCGCTTTTGAATTAAATTATTGAAGCCGTACATAGATTACACCACATGAGATTTTTGGAGGTGCATGCTGCATATCGTGTAACTTAGGCTAACTAGTGACCTTTAGCTTTATTATGACTGTTAATGCTCAGGGAATTGAACGCTTCTAATATAAACGAGATGACAAGCTATTAACTCCAGAACGATCAGCGTCTAAGAATTCCATTAGAAATCATTCACTTCAAGCCTATATGCTAAATGTTTTGTTCTTATGTTAGGTGACTTGGTCGTTAAAGGGTTAAAAGAAACGTCCGCCAGCTCAGTAAGAGCTTGGAGCACATGCATCTTCAGAAACGTGAAAAGACATGTGTGAGAAATACTGACGGGCCACAAAACGTAATTGAGCGGAAAGCGGGCTCACTCCCCAGACCATCATTATATGAGAGTTCTGTGCGTCTTGATTGTGACGTTACTTCCCACCAACAATCTCCACAAAAATGAATTTGCACTTTAATCAACTAATAAGCCAGAGAGCGGAGCAGGATTTATAACAAAATTCCTCCAAGAGAACAAAATATTGGTTTGGGGGACGATTAAGAGGCTCAGCAAATTCGGGGCAGGAAGTAGGTAAGGTTATGATCTCATCTTGAACTGCTACATCCCCCTATCCTTATTAAATCCGCGGTGAGAGGCTTGAACGACACTGAAAGAGGGGTTCCAGGCTGTCAGCCAAAAGTGTTGGTGTCTATTGAAAGTTGTAGATGATGAGGGTTGTATTATAGACAATAAGGTTAATCTTTGGAAATATGTTTTTTTATTTGTAAAACCATGTTGTGATCTTTGTTTTATGTATAGAAAAAATCCGTATAATGTAAAATATTAAATAAAGGTTCTTCATTTTCCTTTCACATGCTTTATATAGATTCGCAAATCATGCTAGTACATATGTTCAATATGGATCATTACCGCTCTTTTTCACAAGGGTTCACGTGTCAAATTTATTGAGAACAAATCCTGTTTTGTTGCACGATTATCATGAGTGTTTCGTCTAATTCATTGAGAACAAATCCCGTATTGCTTCACTATTTGAGCTAAAGTATACTGTAGAACTTGATAGTAGATCCACTATTCAAGTGTTCTACTCCGACCTCCTTCTGCAGGTCATTTCTGCACACTCGAAAGGCGTGACAGCTGTGGCTTTCTCTCCAGACGGTAAGCATCTCACGTCCTACTCGATGGCTGAGAACAAACTTTCCTTCTGGCAGACCTCGACTGGAATTTTTGGGCTGGGTTCATCCCAAACGAAGTGCACAAAGTCCTTTAGCACTGTGCCCGTGCCCGAAATCGTGCGCCTCAACCCACAGCGTTCTCCTAAACTCGTATGGATTTCCAACAAGACCGTGGTGCTTATGCTCTCCGACGGCACGGAACATCGATTCAATGCCTAATGCACTCAGTTCTCTTAAAATGACCTTCATGAAGTCCCTATCGGGAAGGATAACTTGGGCGATATTTTCCGTCGAGTTTAGCTCTGACGAATGGTACCTCAAAATCGACAGACACCTCATGCCACTTCTTCATATTGTTTTGCGTTTTGCCATTTTTTATGGTGTGTTGTCGCCTAACTCAAACAAAAATATTTCTCAAGTTATCCCTACCTCGCGGTTATCGCCCATTCCGTTATAGTATATAAGATATCCTTTGGCCAGAAGAGTGAGGGATATACAAAATATTTAGTTCCGTCTCCGTGAACCTAACGAATAAGTAGAAAAATTAAATTCAGTTGGTTTACGTTATTGAGCAAAAATGAAAGAAATAAAAATATACTCTTACGAAAAGTCGCCTTACGGTGATGTTCAGGTTATGAGAACTGTTAGTTTCAGTGTTATAGTATCCCATTCCATTGTTGCAGTGTTGACGCTGTACATACATATTCGAAAATATCTTTAAGAATCAAATGCTTGAATGAGGTATTAAGTTCTCCATTGAAAGACATTTTCAGTGAAAATGAAGTTCTTGTGTAGAAAAATTAGCATATTTTGATTGGTGTTGTGTTACTTGTTGAAGGTTTCATTTGAGGTCAGTAGGTGAAGAAGGTTGTTAAATCAATGATATCCGTGAGTCTGTTACGATTTTGCTCATTGGCACCTGCGATTTATTCAATAACGTACCGTGACACGGTGCGTTGTGCGAGTATAGGGCACGATTTTTGTCACGAGCAACGTGCATATAAACCTGCAAATAAAAATTCGGAAAGTCCGTTTTTTAGTAACGCATTTTTCAAAATAGGCAAATCTGATCGCTCACATTATATAGCACAAGGATGGATCTATCCCGCCAGGCTTTATGTACAATGTTCCTCGATTGTCAATCATTTTTCTTTTTTGCTAGTCAATTTGTTTTAAAAAGACTAAAAGACGGCTGAACATAAAACTTTATTATTATGTAACCATTGTATATTTAAGTAATTGTTCTCATGCTTTCAGAAATATTCATCGATGTCAAAATTCTTTTGTGTTGTAAGAAGTTCTTCGTCGTTGGGCTAGAATTGTTGTTGCGTATTGTAAAAAATTATCTCAACAAAACGATTCCAGTTGGCGTGCTATCCATTGCAGAAAATAATTTGAAAATGTCTTGAACTAAACAATGTTTTTATTTGGACGGCGGCTGGTTGCACAAACTCGAGGATGGAATGCATTGTTCTAGCTAAAGTACAGCTGTTGTCGAGCACACCGAGTCCTTTGAATATATCTTCTCCACCGAACATTTAATAGAAATGAGACTAGATTCTTTGAATTAAGGTTTCAAAATACAGGCATGCACTTCTTCATTTAAATTAAATTCATTGATTAAATTTTCTGGAATACCGATCATGCAAGAAATGGTATGGTTGAGATAGATTTATTTAGTCGCCCCTTCCGTTTCTATTCTTTCTAATGATTTGGTCAACCGTTGAAATAATGGATAAAATTAAATTATAACATTTTTTCGTAAATAAATAAATTTTTCGCTAACTGGGAGTATTTAGTCAATTTACGGCCAGATTCTGAAAAGCTTTCGTCACAAAAATTGCTGCCGTATTCATTTGAAAAAACTATCTTTTCAGTGAACTGTCTTATACTGAAGTGTGTTTCATTATAATAATTATAAAAAAGCTAATAAAGGAAAAATATCAACTGTAATGAGCGTGCTAAATATTTGTTGTGGTTGGAACTGGTTGAAAGTGTTTGAATTATATTCGAAGATCACATGAAGTTCCAGCCGTTGGGATTCATTTAGAATTTCTATAAGAAACTTCGACAAAATAAACACTTAAAAGTTTTGTTTTCTGCGATGAATGACTTCTGAGACATTCTGAGTTGTCAGTAACTACCTTCATCAGTAGTGCTTCTCATAGCATTGTATGCGACAGATTTTTAGTTTAATTATTAATAAGCGTTTTTGTATGTTATTCCTTTTGTTTCATCTTCCTTCCCTTCTTGCTGCCTTAGCAGCTACTTCGTTTTAGAAACTGTTTCAAATTTCGTTAATTTTAACGCATATCCTCAATTACCACTTTCCCTTTATACTCTCAAGGCTCTTGTTTCAATGAAAGAAAATTTTGCATCCGCTTGTTCATCATCAACACGAACGCTCCCGTTACTCTTGTGGGCTTATATGCCTTCACTTGCATTATTACTTGCTACACTCGAGTGAAGCGCTAATTTTTGCGGAAGGATCGCTCGTACATTCGCCCGTAAATGCTATCGATGTTCCTCCTATTTTGTATTGTTTGGAGACGTTTTCGTTTGTATTTGACAACTTTCCTACTCTGATTAACGTAAAAGATCTACACAACTTCATGCTTTAGAACAAAGTGGCCCAATAAAGTTTGGTTGTCTTTGGGCTTTTACGTAAATAGGACAAACGAGTTGTGACTTTAACTTTCGATATCTATATGTTTCTCCAATTTAACGACTGTTGTATCGTGCCCTATCTTTTACAGACATGCGTATGATTATATTCTAACATAAATTTAAGGTTTCCATGATGATCATGCAGTATCATGAGGTAATTCAGCATCATCTTTCCATCTTTCGTGCTTGTGTTCGACTGACGCAACGCATAGAACAACAAGGGGGTGGGTTACTTGAACGCCGTGTCATGTTACTGTGTCAGAGGTGACTTGAAATATACTTTGGAGAACAGGACTATGACATTGGGTGAAAACGCTGTTGGGAATTTGTATTCGCATCATTTTGTTTTTGGAGCTTATATTTAAAAGGAAAAAGTGTGTATTTCTGTATTAGCCACAAATATTCTCTTAGCCGAATGCGTTGCATTTTGTGTATCCAAAATTTTTCCATTAACAGATCTGATAAGATAAGCTATGTAGAGTATAACCTAATGCGCCCTTAAATATATTTTATGTTTGGGGAGCACTAAGCTTGACCATCGTTAGTCTAGTTTAGGTTGAGAATGTCTAAATAAATACTCCCTCTGATCAGAAGCAATTGGTACAAACCAATTTTGACGTCGGTCGAAGATAGTAAGTGCATATGAAAAAAAGTATACAAGTTCAACTCATTATGTTCTCGATGTTAAACACTATACTTCAAAAAAATACAAGAAACAAAGGTATAAAAATAATTTCCCGAATATATTTCAGAACATGAATGCTGGAATTTTTTCTCAACTGTGCACCAACTATTTCCTAGCAGAGGGAGAATCATGCAGTGCTTATTATGAACAATGAGGACTACTCACACCTGTGTAACAGTGACTTGGTTAGAAGGGTGATTGCTTATCGCTCCATGGCAGCTGACTACGAGGGGCCTGCCGTGGCTTGAATACAAACATCGTGCGAACCAGAACTAACGGCCAAATACTAATAATAAGAAACTTCTTGACATCCCAGGCTCTAAATTTATTTCCAGTTAAAATTGCGGAAACTGGGAACCAGCTGCTCGACAGCTGTTTCTGCTGGCCCTGTGAACACATTCAAAATTCGTCTCGACAAATATTGGGTGAGGAACCCTCCCAGTATTGTAACGTACCGATTTTTTATCCCTAACTCCTGAGGCCTGTGTGTGATTGCGGTGGATGTGCGTGACTGAAATGCTTGTGTGTCGGTAAAGTGCGTATTTGTGAGTGAAATAGATTGCGTGATTGATGCATTTACTTCAGATGGCGTGAGGCATGGGCAGCAATCCAAGATTGGACCAAACGGTTCATTCCTATTGCCTTATTCTATTATTTTCTATTATATTCTGTTGTGATCTATTGAATCTAAAAGTACACCACGTTTTACTACCTCCCAATGCGTACCAGGCTGAAGGTGACGTGTCGTCATGGAGGACGCGTTCGCAAACTGGAACCCTCGACTTGCCCTTCACTTTTTATAAGCTCGACGTGTGTCAAGCCATTTTTGTCCAGTGTGACCGACAAGTTTAGTATTGCAACTCCAGCTTTAGGGTCCATGTCGAATAAGCAACTGTTTCTCACTTTGTCTTAGTCATGTTAGCTACTCAGTATATTCTGCAAACTGTTTTCTGTGTTGAAAAAATATTCTTTGTGAAGAGCATATCTTTAAACCATGTAAGGTCTATTATTTTATGGTAATTCGTGTATATTCCTTGTAAAAAAATCATTCGTTGTATTATATTATACTGTGTGCATATTTTGATTTGTATTCTAATTTAAAGTAGAGTGATTATTCTTCTAAAAGGTATTATGAATAGATTGTATTAGTTTGTACTGTGAAGTAAACGTCAACATTTGACGTTACTATTGTCATTATTTTCGTTTCTCTGGTGAGTATTGTTGTTACTTCTTGCTTTTTCAGATATACGACCTTAGTAAAGGAACTGTGCAGTCCGTGAGAATTCTTCCCATTAATTTTTTTATTCCCTCTTACGAGGTCAAACTACTCCAGAAGAGAATATTCTTCGATATACTTCTTTAATGCAGTGCTCCGCGTTTGGTAAGTGACAAGTAGGGTTCTTGGCTTGCAAATCACTTTACGAAATTGGTACTTCTAATTAGTATTCCTAATTAATTACCCCAGTATCTGCGGTGCTTCTATCTGAAATCAGTTGTGGGTTTAACTGTTAGGCTTTAGTTTTCAATTCTTTTGTTTTCTGTCATGGGGAATCAAACGTGCAACTCACTCCCCATGACAGAAAACAGAAGAAATGAATAGCTATATTTTAGCATAAATTCTGTTTCTTTCTCCATTCTTTCACTTCACCTTTGAATATTTTCCTGGTGCTCACGATGACTGCTTTTGTCAACTTTAGAGAATTTACTGGCCCTGACACTGAAGTGTATCGTTATAAATGAGTAGAAACTGTACCCGCCTACAACGATTATCTTAAAGTCCTGCTATAAATAGAAGTTGTTTAGTAAGAGTTTTGCAGGTTATAGCTTTCCTCATCTCTTCCTTTCCCTTAGTGATCTGAACCCCAACGCCATTAATATCATTAATGAACAGCTCTAATTCATGTTACAAGTTTCAATTGCTGTGATGCTTTTGTTAGAACATTCAATGGTCATTGCTGGTTTGTTATCATGGATAATCATGTTGTCAAATATAAAATAAATAAAAAGATGGTTCTTCCATTAAGACTTAAATTAGGTTACTTATACTTTGATGTATCGTTACTTATACCTCAATATATTTCAACCGTGATTTTAAGTTAATCCATGTTTTTTTTAATTTTGAAGTATTTAGAAGTATAAACTATTTTGTCAAATTTATAACACAACGAATGAAATTTAATTTTCGCGTTTTCAAGTGTGTTAGATTCACATGATGGAGGCATTTCAGTTTAGTCACCGTTATATAACTTTTTTCCAGAGTATTAGATAGCGCGTAGTCGGAACTGGGCTCCTGTGGCAGTGATGAAACGTGAGGTGGTTCAAAGGAAAAATATGATAGAGTTGAAATAACATTCTTGTCATCCTGTGACCCTATAAATGTCTCACGCACTGAGATCTCTCAAATAAATTCAGGTTTCTGGGCGCGATTGGGAATTTCACACAATGTAACTGCAACAGTCGTTATTTTCTTGTCTGAGCATGAGCTTGTAACTTTGTGAGGAGGGAGTAGTTAGAATAGAATATGGTTACGTTTAATAGAATTAATGTGGAGGATGGAGGTACAGACATCGATATCATACCTGATACTTGTGCTTCATGTTTCACCATTGCTGTCAAGCTTGTAAAATATAATTCTACCAAACTACCAAAATTATCCGTCACACTGCTAGACCATTATCTTGAATATCCGTATGTATATCACTACAGTTACGATAGCCTTTTTATGGTCATTCCATTTTTTGTGACTTTAATATCAGGTTGTGTTTTCTTATTGAGGTGATTTCGCGCTTAGATAGATAGAAAGGTGGGCTTAAAGCTGACGGTGTTAGTCCTCGTCAGTGTATCTAAGTAAAGGTCCCGCTACCCACAACAGAATCAATACCATATGTTACAGAAGTTGTAGTAAGGTGATCTGCATTTCCTTATAATGCTCGCCAAAAGCGTCTGCTCTTTCGTGGAGCTTACAAAATTGACTTCCTATTCGAAGAGAATTGGAGTTATATTTGCCTATCTCTTACTTTCATTTTTAGCCTCGATGAGATGTCTTGTGGCATTGTTGCAACGTTTCGTGTGAGTGCTGTGATAAACCTCATAGTACAGCGATTCTTCGAGAAATCGTTAGAAAATGCGACAGTAATTTTTCTTTTTCCATCTTGTGAATATATCAGGCCAAATCAACTGTACGTCCGTCCTTCGTTACAAAGCTGAAAATCTTTCATTGGTGCAGTAATTGTGTGCTGTTATGTTTGAGTATGATAACGTTTTCTGTAACGTGTCTTTTTGTTCTTAATCTTTAGAAACTGTTTCTGTAATCAAAACGCATACAAGAACACAAAGAAAATATATCATCGATTTTGTCATTAATTGCATGGAAGCGCATGAACGACTTTCTTATTAATTCATAATTAACTCATAAGCTGTTCCTAAAAAATTTACGGTGTCTTATTTTTATTATTGTTGTCCAATTGCCATTATGTCTTCCGTTTTTATAATTGAGACATACTAAATCCTTGAACTAATTATTCAATTTTATATCGGGGAAGTGTCATGAGAAATGGCTTTTATGTAAGATATTTTTTACTCTGCCCAAGGTAGGTTATCAACTTTTGACTGGGGCAAAAGTAAGGATACTTTCAGGAAGGTCGAAGTAGTTTATTAAACTCCCCATCAGTCACAATAGTATTTTGCTCTATTTCATAAAGCTTATATAATACGAATTCTGTGTAAAATTTCAGGATTTGCCTGGTCTACGGTTTTTCTCCCTATTTTTGGAGACTTACAAGACTATACATCATGTTACATAGTTACATAGTGGCAAGTATGATAAAGCAAGAGTGAAGAACCTTTGGATTCGTATGGGAGGCAAAAGCGTGGCGCGTTCAGCACTGCTTTCGTGGATGACCACGAATCTTCATTTTTTGTTAGGATTTCATTGTTGTTCATCAAAATTTTCCTCCAAAAATTAAGTTGTATCATGCCAGCTACACAATGGAATCATCAATGCGACTTCTCCCTCTTACTGCAGGTTTCTAATTGGCTGACATTTATTTGAGGTTGGCAATGCTAGTATTGGCTAAATTGAATGTTCTAAAATATTGAGTTTGTTTCATAAACAGCAGACTACGCAGGTAAGTCCAGTTGTGAGTTATTCAGGATATGGGCGAGTCGTTACTCGGTTTTGTTTGAGGACTCCTTTGTGTAGAACTTTTGTGAATGGAAAAATGGAACTATCATCAGTGCATTTTACTACACGCTAGGTCTAGTTTCTTGTAGTATTTGTGCGAGACCAAAGACTCCCACTGCATTTGTCTGAACGGCTTGGTTATTATCTAGTAAGATGGAGTGCTCTTCAACAGCCAACCGCAACGAGTTATGAAAGACCATTCGAGATTTAAATACTACACTACTGCATTTAACTCGGTGGTGAGTTCAAGGAACATTTTAAAACTGTAGTTTTAGTGGTGTGTCTATCACAGTCGTTGTAAGTTAGAAATTTATATGTCAAAAATTCTTGCGTGCATGTGGAATAAACGTTGAATTTGCTTGTGCATAGACTGAAAAAATGCACGTTGTAAACTTTTATTTATTAATGTTGATTGAGTGAACACAGTGTTCCTTGTTATATGGTTCTTTAAATTAGTCCTACTGTAGTCAATAAAATCATTGTTAATGGTGTCCTTGTGAATCTTATTATGAAGGGTAGTTGTAATCTTGAATGAAGGTGGGCGGTAGGCACCATCGGTTATGTACAGATTTTTCTTCCGTGCTGTTCCTACCGAAATAAACCAGGAATAACCATTTCTCTTTCTTTTCAACTAGAAACGTGAAGCTGTCATGATTCTTCCTCGGCTGTAGAACGTAGTGTTGCTTAAGATTTTTTCTGCTTTTTGTAATTCCTATCATACATGAACCCGATTGATGCAATCTGTATGCTTGGTAGTATGTAAAAGTAGATGAATCTACAAGTTCACGACCACTTTTCATACAATTTTTGGGTTATCGAATCTCTTTTTGTAAGCCCTACATTTCTCAAAGTCCCATGTAAATTCAATAAAAATATTAAAGTATCAGAAAAGAGACGAATGAAGAAGTGAGAGTCAGAGTCCCTTTTTGAAACGCCTTTCTTCACACCTGTATGCACATTCATACGCCTGTGCGTCGGTTCCCGACCGATCTTGTTTGTTTTGGTGGCACCTGCATATTTCAAATTGATTTCTATTATCTCGTCTCGGTCTAACAAAAATTAATTGGCTTGCGTTAGTCTTATGTGAGTAACCTACAGCGTGCAATGGTAAGTAACCCTTATACAAACGATGGTTGTGTGAATGCGATAGTAATTTGTATGTATTTGTTAACGTTTGTTACGTGCGCGGATCTATTTCAATTGAATCAAGTCATACCTGGTAATTTAAATGGCCGAGTTTTTCAATTTGGCAAGTGAAAAAGTTATCGTTTCAAAATATTTGTTGTATCCTTAAGGTTTTCATTTCATGTGATTTGTCACAAGTTCTATCGGAATGTAAGTGACACACTTTCTAGATCCTCAAGGAGTTATTGCGCTAGATTAGCAGGTGCTTTTTGTTTTTCATTTGTTCTACCGTATTATCATTCCGCACGCTAATAGAAAACGAATTGTTCTCAAACTACTTGTGCAGGACAAGTTCTTTTTCCAATTCCTCTACTTTATTTACTTGCTGACATTTCATTGTTGTTCATCAGTTCTCTACTTTAAAATTTATCTGTTTACTGTCGAGTTCGATCACGCCAGCTCTAGAATGGAATCGTTAGCGTGACTTTTTTTCGATTTTACCGTAGTTAATTAGTGCTTTAAATGTTGACAGCGCAAGTATTGACCGCGTTGAATGGTTTAAGTATTGCTGTCTGTTGCTCTAAAACAAGCTGTGCTGAATCAGAGCTATGCTTTTCATTGCTTTCTTGATCTTCCTCTATTGGCTGTAAATTCTCTATTTAACTTGAGCTTGGGTTGAAGAGGTGTAATTTTTTAAATTTTAATTTGATGAATGCAAAAATTGTCAGAATTTCGAGTATTCCGTCTGGATCATAAGGAAAAACGATTGATTTTATGATTTTCACAAATAAGTTATTTATTAAGAATATTTGTCGAAGGACAAGAAATTCTTGTGTGAAAAGCGCAATAAAGATAAGCGTTTCAGTGGTCTCCTCGACTATCACATTTGTAAAGAATCTGGAAACTTTTTACCAAGCATAGTTAGAAAGTGGTTATATTGCCTTGATGCGATTTTACTCTTTAAAAGGAAACATCTTTGCCAGTAGAGGCAAGATGAATGAATCAATTTCTTTGGAGTAGATTGTTACTCACTGATGGGCTCACATCCACTCACGCCTCATTTCTTTGAGAAAATCCGGTGCATAAAATGAGCGAGTACTGTACTGTAGTTGAGTGGCAATGCTGTTGCTGAATCGCGCTATTGTGTCGTTAATGGTGATATTCGTAGCTTTGCGCTTGAGACTTAACCTTTGAGGCAAACTTGGCTCCGAACTGGCCAATTTTCTTTTTTGTGGAGCACGAGTTGAAATTGGCATCCTTTATTTGTATGTGAATACCTCTGTCGTATGCAGGCTTCATGAGATGCAATTGTCAAGGTAGCTTATGGGACAGTAGAACATGAAACCGGCCCATTCTTGCGTTCCTAGGATGTGTAATCTAATGTGTTATGTTCTATGCTAAAGAACTGTACGTTCGTCCCTACGGTGCTCTATTTTAATTTATTTAATTGAAACAAGTCACCGGTGGTTTTCGAAAACGTCGGAACTGAAGAAACGTCTCATGCATTTTTACCCATCTCAAACCGCGAACACTGACTGCATCAGCGAATTCCAGCTACTATGGTCAACTGTGAGTACTGCATAAATAGCTTGTTAAATATTTATGACAACAATATTATAGAGTTGAAATTCAGTGAACAAATGAGTGTTAGATTATTACTATGCGAGACAATGCATGTGTAGTCCAAGTCGGACTTGTTCCTTTGCGTTGTAGTAGTGTTTGCGTACCTCTTATTTCCATTGTATAATGCTTCAGTTGAACTGCATTTAATTGTGCTGTGTGCTGTCATTATAACTGTCTTTCGTCGTTCTTCTGGTTGTAAGCTTTCCGAATTCACAGATAATTTGCACATCAACATTACTCTGTCTTTATAGTCTTCAGTGTTTGATATGCGAGGTCGCTGGACTGGTGGATCAGTTTTACCTTATAGCTGTTAATGATGCCAAGGAATGTTACGAAGCAGTTCTGGAGAGAGTAAATTTAATGTGAATATTTAAGCTTATGCAATTTGCTGTCTGATCGTAATCGAACGGTTTTGATTACAAAATATGCTGAAGTTTCTCAAACAATTACAAAGATACTAAGGGTATGCTTGAAATTGAGTCAATGAATGCTTTCTTTGTGGATTTCAATTATTATTATGGACATTGATGTTTTCTCTGAGAATTTTATTTAGGAACTTATCATTTCACTTATCATTTATACAAATATTGATAACTCCACTACATAGGTCGTATTGTAGCAGCTTTTAATCCTTGTGGTTAAACTGAAACTGGCTTTATTGATGAACATTTTTTGCAGTTTCGATCTGTTCTGGTTCTTCTTGAGCAATTCATAAAAGATTTGGTATCACAAATGCGTGCTTCGGAGTCGAGTAGGTTTTGCATTTTTCTTTTTCTCTTTCGAAAGAATTTTCTTACCATTAGACTTGAGGCCTTGCAAGGGATGTGTAGAACTCCTGAGCTTCACTTGTGCTGATAGTGCCTGTCCTGACCAGTATACTTTGAAGAAGCTAGAAATCTGCTGTGGGTTTTTCTGTTATTACTTATTCCCTTCCTCTTGCAAGAGTATCTTCGTTTGTTTCTTCCTACTAGACCTATTCGTCTTCAAAAAGTGCACTCTACTCTTTTAAGCTTATTTCGGTGTCCCTGTTGCTTCGCAACGAAAACACTGAAATGTTTAACCTCTTGTGAAGCTATATGATTAAATTTTTCAAGTTCACCAGTAATGATTGCCTTGAAAGAACTGAAAGCATGTTTAAACACTTTACAAAAACAAAAATGACTTGTATATTTTATTTCACAATGGCATTGAAATCATGCAGCGTGCACATACTAGCGGAGTTCTTCGTTCACTTCTAACTTGTTAAAACTTGAATCTTGTTTCATTTTTTTTCCGTTCAAAGTAGAACGAGTTCAAATGTCTCAATTTTATTCTTGATACAGGCTGCACATTCATATTTTGTGTTGTCGATCTGTGTTAACTTGCGAAACTAGTCGCGAGGGTACTTTTTACTGTGAATAATTCGTTTAACAACATTACCTTTTATGTATATTTCAGATGGGAAACAAACACAAAGTAAAGTAAAGTTTTCGTGTCGGCCGTGCTATCTGTCGTCTTCTCTATGATGCGCTGTAGTAGACATAGTCTGTTCGGACTTCTCCCTAGGTAAGTCTTAAGTATCTTTCGTTTTAGTCTCGTGACGATCCAAAGTTTTACAGAACTGTACTTCCAGAAGTTCTGTTGTAGCTTACTTGTCGTCGTGACGAGTATGAGTGTGTGAGAATTGTTGCCTCGTCTCTCAATTTTTTTGACGAAGGAAATACCCTGTTGGTCTTCGACGAACATATATGAAAACAAATAGAGTGACGGATTTCATTTCTCCTGTTATACGAGACTAAATATTTCAAGTAAGGGTCTTCCACGTTTTGTAACATAAAAATTTAATGCACAAAATGAGCCCATATTTGGTTTTCAGTTGAGTGAGCTTTTTTTTCGAATAATAGCAGATTGACTGGGCTGCAGTTAAGAAATAAAAGGCATAGTTCGAAAGTTGAGAGATGCTATCTGTTTTGAATGTATTCATAATTTAAACCCTTACGAATTCTTGTTGAACAATGAAACGTAAACTAAAATATTGCGAATGAGAGTTAGTTTGATTTTATATTGTGAACGTACAAAATCAGCGATAGCATATATAAAATTTTATTTTGACTCTCCAGTATCCAATATATTCGTACCCAGCACGTGGAGAAACGAAAATGACCAACTTCCAGCTCAAAATGAAGCGATGAGGAATGTTATTAAAATTGTTCGTGGTTATGGTAAACCTTAATTTTTTATTTGACTTCATGATGTTTGCAAACAGGGTGGTAACACGTAGAATTTATTGATATTATAGTTATGCAAGCAAAATCATGAAAACGAAACTCAAATTGGTTATATAACCAAGCTAGTCTACATCAATTTTACTTAGATGTAAAATGAAGGATGAGCCATGCAACTACCAACAACTGAGTGAGAAAAAGGTTACATTATGTAAGCAAAATAACCATGAGTAACAAAACCCACATATAGAGAAGAGTGCATTCTGGCACAATGAAAACACTATATTGTCTCTTACCTAAATCCAAGTTAGCTCATCAAAGGCATTTCTTCTCATTCTCCGAAGCTGCTTGCGTTTGGCTCTCCATTTATTGGCTAACCGTTTGAGAGTTTGCAGCTGCGGATAACCGTTATTATTCCTAGGCCTTAACCTGTTTACTTGATAAGAACTGGTGCTGTTCGACACTTGCAACTGTCGCCCGTCGGCGGTACTTGATGGAACCAAAGGAGGTCCTGGGCGAATGTTTGATCTAACTTTGATTCCCTCACGATGGCTCGCATAGTGAGACTCCCGTCTTATATCATTTTCTGGAATGGGTGTCGTAGGTCTAATAATTTCGTTGGATATAATGGACTCAAAATCTGGAGACTTGGTCACTCCTTCCTGGTTTTGTTTCTGGATGCCGTGGATATTACTCGATGAGTTATTTAGTACAGAAGTTGGGAGAGTGGTGCTAGAGGAATTCTTCGAAAAGCTTTTAGCGTCATAGTGTCGTCTGCGTCTACGACTAACATCATAATCGTCGTAGCCAAACGCGTAGTCGTATTCACCATCAATTCCAGTTTCTTCGTAATAATAGTCGTATTCTGGTGCACTCACTGTACTGTTGACTATCCCAAAACCGTCAAGTGATGTTCCTACGGCGACCCCACCATTACCATAGTTTCTGGTTAGGAATTCGTCATGTCCAAACGGTCGCCTTTCCAAATCAAAACCATCACCACTACCACTATAGCTGTCTTCATCGGCGTCATGGTACGTGTCTTCTTCAGCGTCTGTACCGAAATCCACGCTGTCTGCCCGACCAGGTATTTTATCCGGGGTATTTAAAGCCGATTCCGTACCGAGCCTGGAAGATGATTTGTCATGGCTACCAGGAAAAGAATGACTATAGGAAGAGTCTTGCCTGTTTAAGGAACTCTCGCCTTCACCAATTGCGTCTGTTGTAGTGCCGGTTGCTCTGTTACCATGTGTCACATCGTAAGCAGATACACTGACACCAGTTTGAGCTCCTTGCCCAGCTTGTCCGTAACTATCAAACGGCGCCTGTCCTCCAAAAGTGGAAGAGGAACCACGATTATACGTTGGTAAATTTTGTCTGGCATGAATTTCGTCTGTGAGTCTTTCGTCACCACCTCCAGCATGACGTGATCCAGCTCCACTTCCATTGCTTCCATACCCTGCACCTTGCACACGTGTTCTATTTCCAGTTTGGCGGGCTGGATCTGTTCCTCCTACCAACGGTGTACGAGTCGTTGGGCTTGCTCTCCCACTCCCGCCAAATTGACCAAAACGGCCACCGTGTCCATTTCGATTATTCCCTTGGCCACCCAACGATCCGTCTGGAATTGGTCGACGCCCATAGTCTTGTCCTCCGATCACTCTGTTATTTCCTGGTCTATTTCCGTAATCCCGACCAAGTTCACCTCCTCCCTGTCTTGCTCCTTGCACTTGTCCTCCATAAAATCCATCTTCATAGCCGCCAGTTTGTCTCCCGCCCTCTTGATGACTTACGCCACTATCAGTTCTTCGTCTTCCATATCGATCGTAAGTCTCTCCACGCTGACTATGATCAACGTCTCGAGAACTCTCTATCACTGGTTCTCCTGCATCACCCACGCCTTCTCTCCCCGCGAAAGATCCTCCATATCGATCGCCTAAGTTTACTGGATCAACCGAAAGTATGTTTCCTCCAGTCGTCCTCTCGTCTGGAGCACTTCCGTATATATTACGAGACGGTGTTCCTCTACTTACATCCGATGAACTTGTGGTTTCTTCTCCGGTTGATCTAGTTTCTTCTTCTCTTCTGTCATCTATTCCCACGCCATTATCGTCCCTACTCTCCTCCGTTGGTTGATATCCAGCAGACACATCTCCCGGCAGAGATTGGATGACATTCGTAACCTCGTCCACGAAATTATTTAGGCTGTTTGTTGACGTTGAAATTCGATCTGTGGCAGCATCAAATCCACTAGGGTATGAAGACTCTATTCCACGGAAATCGCCTTGATTGGTCAATTCTGTTGAGAAGCAAGTAACATTTATTAATAATAAAAGTAAAATTAATAATGATAAAAGTATGAGTTAGAGATATAACTCTACTCATAAAAATGTGCAGCGTTCAGAGCTCGTATATTATTTCATGACAGAATCATGCTCCTCAGAAAGTGTAATATTCTACGTAGTGATTATAGCGACAACATGCAAGCGATAAGCCATGGAAAGGGAACCTTTGATATTTCATGAAATAATTATGTACTCTATCAACAGCTTTCCGATACCACAGAATAAGAAATAATGATGAATGAGCAAGAATGAGCTGTGCACACTGACGCCATACAAGGTGTCTCAAAAAAAAAAATGTAAATGTAACGCACCCTTGGTGTGCGTTATCAGCGTTGTCTGGACAATAATGGTCATCAATTCGAACATTTGCAAACATGATTCTTTAATCACATTTGTCTTCTGTATTCGAAGCTATTCTATTTCACTGTATGTTCATAAATAAAGGATCTCGTCATTCGAAGTGTGAGTACATTTTTTTTTGAGACACCCTGTATATTGATACGTCAGTGTGAATCAAGAGTTCGTTCCTATTTCCATATTCTTTTACAACGTATTCTACTTTATTCTACACGACTTCCTGATAATGTGATCTCTAAGCTATCTCAACTTCCTGCTATCTTCAAATTATCGCAACTGCTACCTCAAATGCTATTGAACTCGCTATTAATGCGATTAGTAAGTAATTTCAGATACTATTTCAAACCTTATACCACCTCCTGCAAATGTTATGTTTAAGCGTACAAGACCATCACCTCTGAGTCGCGGCAGCTCCCTCTCCAGTCGCGTTACCCTGTCGTCCAGGAAGCTGAGGTTCTCCCTGAGCGCTGCCACTGCGCTGAACAGGCTGCTCATCGCCGATCTCACGTCGCCACCGAACAAGTTAACATCTGAAAATTTCAGTACTGGATGTGATTTTACACATGAATACCTATTAGTTTTTGAAAATAACGCGCCAGTTTTGAATGTAAATTGTATTTTGTTCTAATATGAAAGTTCATTTGGGATCATTTGCATTTTTGTGCATGTTCAGTTCCTCTCGCGCAAACTTCTAATTTAGGAATGTAGGAGAAAAGCCATTCTTGATTTTCAATGCTGGAAAAGGTACGATTAAATCTTCTGCTACTTACCGCTGACCTTCATAAAACAATTTCATTGCGCTTGTATCGTATAGAAAAACAATTATCGGTCGTTGGCTTTCATTAGAAACGAAAGGCAACAAAAAGCACCCAATCCGATTATTTTACCCCCATTTTAAGCCTAAAGACATTTTTCATCAAAGGAAGCTAATATAGTACACAAAAGACATACTGAATTTTGAAAAGAAAATAGAATTCTTTCTTACATTTCAGGGAATTCTGTAAATGAGGACCAAAGACGTCTCTACAAATAATTATACGAGCCTTTTATAAGACAAAAATAACGAATATAATCAACAGTAAGTAACAATGTTCTCACTCCATTTGTAGAATACAATACGAATCTTAGATTATTGCAACGAGTTAATGATCAACCAACAATTATTAAAAGCAATTGTGCAACAAATCAAAACGAGAATTTTATTGCTTATCAGCAGACCCACTTATTTTTTCCAACAAATATTTGGTCCTTACGTATTATCGGGAGGACCTTTGATTTTTACTTTTTCTTTTTTTTCACAGGGTTTGTTGGTTAGGTTAGGTTAGGTTAGGTTAGGTTATTTTATTGTTTTAACCGTTTCAATAAATAATTTACTTTAATTTTTGAGTCGTTTTTTTAAAGGTCCTCCCGATAATACGTAAGCACCAAATATTTTCTACAGAGATATTGAAAACTAAAAAATACAAACGCACATATTCATGTTGAACTGATGAAGTTTATAATACCATTGCTAACTTCGGCTTTAATGCTTATGTATGAGTGCCCTGTTCCGGCAGCAAAATTGTGATCAGATTGAGAACGAAACAAGTAAAGGGAATGCTTTAAAAGCATCAGCTTAAAAGTAGAAATGAAGCAGTACTGAAACACCGCAACAGCTGTACCACGTGAACAGCAGTTGCACCAGAAGAGTGCTGTACCACAGCAATAACTGCAACACAGCAGCAGTGAGAGTGACCGCATGGTTTACACACCACGCGACGTTCTGTCTCTTCAATCGCGCAGTTAGCGAAGTCGTTCTAGCCAATTGTAACCACCGAGGCAGAGGGCTGCTAACCCCGAATGTGCGGTACCATGTTAGCGATGTGTTCTCTGCTTTAGTGTCAACACATTCACTCTTCTGAAGTGATATTGGTCGTCTCAACTGCTATGTACAGTGCAAGTGATACGCTTTAAAGTTCAATCAAGTATCAACTACGCTAATTTAATCGCATGCGCCAATCGAGCCTAATACAACTATACGCATGAGGTGGTAAAACCTAATTTAAGCTACACGATTGAGATGGTAAAATTGAATGTTATCTTGTATTAATTTACTGAGAGTGAATGTCTAGCGCGCCTTCCGTACCTCAAGCAAAGATAATTATTTAAAACTTAATAACTTTTTTCATGTAACTTAAAAAAATGTAAGGCTATACCCTCATGACATTTTTTCACTAAAATTCGAAATTTCACATTCGAAACTCCATCTGTAGATACAACAACGGAGTTTTTTATTCATGTTTTTATTATTATTCTGTATTTGTTTGAGTTTTCAACATATTCGTGCTCCATGCATGCGTATACACCAAACTATTCTGAAAGTTATTGATTTAAATTTTACTCGATTTGGATAAAAAAAATAAATTTTTACAGAAATTGAAAAAAATTAAATCAATAACTTTCATAATCATTGTGTGCAAAGCATGCATGGAATACGAATATATTGAAAACGCAAACAAATACCGAAAAATAGCAGAATAATTGCCAAAAATCCATAGCATCACCAAATAAACGGAAATTGTGATTTTTATATACGCTAACGGAACAATTTACACGAACACAGTCGCTTTTTGTTGCCTATAATCGTTGCCTGAACTGTAAACCAAGTTTCATGAAATACTGAGACATTGACTGAAAAACTCAAAAAACTTTATCAGAAAATACCCTGTGTATTTTTACAGAAATTAAAAACAATTAAATCAATAACTTTCATAGTTATTGAGTGTATAAGCATGCAAGGGATAAGAATATGTTGAAAACGCAAACAAATACAGAAGAATCGCAGAATTATTACCAAAACTACATAGCTTCATCAAAAGACAAATAAATGGAAATTGTGATTTTTAGGTACGAGAACGGAACAATTACACCAACAAAATTTTTACCCTGTATTAATGAAAAGCATTCATTTAAAACACTAATTCGCCAAAGTCTTTAATACATTCATCTTTAGAATAATTTTAAATTGGTCGAATCTAAATCATGGAATTTCCACGGGAACTGTCTAGTATATGTAGATAGTGGAATACTTTACTACGGTACACTAATACTGTGGAAACCCTGATGCAAAAGTTCTAACTTGTTTTTAATTGGATCTAGTTTTTTAAACTATTTTTCAATTTCCTGTCGGTGTAGTATCAAGCTTGTCCGTATACTGGATACACAACATTTCAACTACAGACAGTGAAGTGCCAGACCCACGAGGAAGATTTTACAAGGAAACCAAACAACAATTTATCATCAGACTCACCAGCAATGCTCGTCCCAAGTCCCGGTTCTCCTGAAAAATATAAAAATTTAATCAAAACTATCATTCAAGTGTGTCGAAAAATATAATTACTTTCTAGTGTTTACCATTCTAGTGAAGTTGTCTGCTTTCATGTCTATGGTCATAAGAAATTAAACAGAAGTAGCTGAGACAAGTGTAGCAAAATAGAATTTAGACTTGAAAAATATTTAAATGAAATAATTCGAGTTTTGGTATCACGCTTCAAAAAATATTCAGTCGCCTAAACTTGGTTCTGAATTTACTCGAACGTCAATAAAGAAATTAGTGAATTTTTCATTAGACAAACATATGAAGCGCTCGTCCTATGGATAATGAAAAAATATAAATTACTTTAATTTTGATTAATGAACATTGTAAATTGATCGGGTTTAGTTGCCGTTAGATGAGCAGTTGAAGAGTTCAAACTCTTCTTCTGATTCATTTCATTTATTTTTCCTCAAGAAACAGAAAAGAGCTTTCAACTCGTTACATATCCAAGTTTAACAGTTGAAGTAACAGTGAGAGTAGAAAAAGTATATTAAAAAGGGAACAAGAGGGCCACTATGCCGCATAAAAAAGTGAAAGCTAATGTAAGATATTCAAACGTTCAGAAGTGAAATAACTTATTTTAAATTTCTCATATTCAACGTATTGAAAAGTGAGTTACAGTAATAATTCAGCTTCAATTTGAAAATTTTTAATAAGAAGCTTCAACTCACTTTCTGTCCATTAAAAAAACAGCCTAAATTATTACGGTTTCCGTCAGCATACACGCATACTCATGTTGACTCAAAACGTGTCAACTGAACAAGTATAGAGATAATTCTTCCGAGTAATTATTCAAACACGAGCATAATGAGTTTCAAATTAAGGAAAACAATTGTTCAAAGTCCTTATAAAGTGAAAATTCAGATTAAGGATTATACACGAAACATGCCAATTGTTAGGAAAAAATCTAGTTTAGTTTGAGATTCAAATCAATAACTTAGAATCCGTCATTCAAACCCGACAGTAAAATGCAACGGTCCATGATAAGGAGGATGATTAACTCTTTCTGTGCGAGTTATTTTTTGTCTGAACAAAATATATACATCACTTATATAATAATGCAATTTCACTATCTTTTGAACAAAATATTTAAAATACAGTATACGAACAAAATGTCATTTTCTATGTAGCTGACAACCAAAAGCGGCCCGTAAAGTTAAGCACAATGCCTGAAACACACATTAACATTTCCCGAGCTTTCTTAGGATGAGAACCGAAACGGACAAGCGCCTGAACGAAGATCATCTCTTTGTTTGTGACCGTTCTCACTTTGCAGGCATCACTTTATCATGGGTGTGTAGGGCGCAGTATGGCAGTTGTATAGTCCTAGTACGACTGTTGTGTGACGAATGCTCATATACAAGACTTGGGTCAAATTTCAACGAGCAGAAACAAGGAGAGTTCATTTCTTCAATGAACTCACACGAAGACTCGTATCTTAACATCTTATTACCTCATTTAACCCACTTTTTTTATCGAATAGAAACAGATTTTCTTCATCTCCAATACAAAAAAACTCTTCTTCTGAAGTATCAACAACCTATTAAAAGGAACTATTTTTTAATATTGCTTGTTGTCATTTCATTATTCTACGCAAGTTTAGGAAGCGAAGGCAAAATACAATTCCCTGATGCCACCCACGGAGTAGTTAGGGTAAAACTTACCTAATATTCATTTAAACGTAATTTTTCAACAAAGAAATCACGTGTCGCATTCTTGCGCTTAATTATAGTCGATTAGTTTACTACAATATCCTTTCAAATAATACAATTACATAGAAGTGCTTTAATCCATATACAATGAACATCCGAATTCTGACAAATATTCATAATGGAACTGAAACTCAAACAGCACAAATAACAATACTAAACTTTTCATTTGGACGAAATTTCATTCTACGCTCGAAAATATACTCGGAGTAAAAATAGCATTTCAAACACATAAATGTTACCTGCTACTGGATGGTAAGTGGTTTCTATCAATAAATTTATGTAATAAAACCTAAATTACATTTCATTGCCCGGCTTTTGTTTCACGGGACCGAGTTCTCATTGGCCTGCTAACATCAACTGACGCACATAAACTTCAAAAATTCACCGTTCTATCGCTGTGAGTTCATCAGAAGTTAAAGCTATGTTCGGGCCACGCAAGATAATTCATAGATTAACTTGAATTATTCATCAATTAAAGTAGATAAAGATTAATATTCACGACTCATTAGGGAAATTTATCTATTTTGGACGAAATTCCTAGGTTTCTTAAAATATGACAAAAAAACAGAAACTTACATTTGTCTCTGTAATCTGAAACCTAATTCTCTTACATTCATGTACCGATTTTAATACATACCTTTACTTTCGCACACAGACGTACACATACTGTACACGCACACACATACATATATGTATAAGCACATACAAATATATTTATACATATGTATATGCACGTATATTTATGCTCATCCACGCACACGCATATATACATGTATACACACGCGTCCAACTATGTCAAAAGGTTGGAGGTTTATTCCGAGTTTGCACAACAAAGAAACCCACCTTTTGGCCCAGGAGGTCCAGGAGGCCCAGGAGGGCCGCGGGTCCCCTGCCTATAGCCACCGATTGAGCCTGCCTCGCTGCCGTAAAGATCTGAAATAAAATGATTTTGTACTAGATCCAAATATTTTATAGTATTGTTATTTACTGTAAAACAACGAGAACTTTGAACACCTAATTTCAGACATCAGTGTTTCTGTTATCCTCTATGTTCCTATCATATGAGCCAAAGGTAAAATTGTATAATACAAGGTCACCGCCATTACAGTGTTTTCAGGTGAATTCTACATCAATGAAATCCTTACAAGTTTTATTCTCCAATTTCAGACAAAATAC
>VCRD01000102.1:27858-50472 GCA_006783055.1 Trinorchestia longiramus
AGACCAAATATGTGAGTTGAAGCAATGCTTTATACATACGATGGCATCTAGTACGCGTTTCCAAGTAGCCACTTGAGATAGCGTCTTCAATAAATGACATTGCAATGCACGAGTTCTGGGCCCCGTAGGGTTCCGGGGAGTCAAAATCAATGAACTCACATCGTTTCTGCCACCATCACCGTTGAAGTCAGGTCGTGGTTCCGTACCAGCTGGTCTACGGCGCCCATTACGTGGTAGCCCTGCCCTTCGCCCGTTCAGCCGACCGTTACGGTTGTAGAAGACCGTCCCACGGACTCCTCCACGTGCCCCGCCGCTACGCTTGAGCCCGTTAAGGGGGTGGCCGTTGACGTGGGAGACGTCGGGCCGACCCATTTTTATGGGTTTCATTTCAAAGTCCAGGTCATCCAGGTCTCCGTCATCGTCAGGACCCAAAACTTCGTTGTTTTCGGTGCCAGCGAGCACAGCCCTGCCACGGCTGCGCAAGACCCGCGCCTCCAGCAGCCGCACTCGGCTTTCCAATGCCGCCATTTGTGTGCAGTTGAAGCAGGCTGAGGAAAAGAAAAAATAAAAAATTACAAAAAATAAAAAATGTAATAGTAAAAAGATACAAGGAAGAAACAAAAGAAAAAGATGAAAAAAAACGAAACAAAGCAAAGAAATTTATAAAAAAATTAAAAAATGAAAAAAAGGAAAAAACTTCAGTCACGCACACATTACATATACAACGTGACCCATAAGTTCTGTCACATTTTGTTGATATGTATGTTAACCTCAAATAACCCTAATTTGATTACTCCAATATGTCATGAAAAAAACATTTTCCACCCTCCAGATTCTTTACATATTGAAAATAAGTATTAAAGTTAATGATGAAATTAGCATGGAATTCTAATATTTCGTAGTAATTGAGCTACAAGAAGCTGGCAAGTCTGTACCAGAGATTTTGAATCGTCTCAACTGGCGAACAAATAAGCGAAGGTTCATCTGCTGAACAATCAACCGGTGCAGGGATACTGGACGAATTCAAGATCATGCAAGAACTGAGCGTCTCAGATCAGTCAGGATTTTCAGACTCAAGAAAGTAATCAGTTCCAGAATTTCAAGAAATCCACGTCACTCCGTGAAAAGATCTACAGAGCTGAATGTCACCAGCGAGTCTTGAGACGAATTGTGAAAAGTGACCTTGGAATTGCTGTTTTAAAGCGCAGAAAAATTCACAGCCTAACAATTACTCCAAAGGAGGAGATTTGCTAGATCTTGAGCACTGGTTGAACCACTCGAAACTCCAGCCTTGGAAAATGTTCTCTTTACAGACGAAAAGCTTTTCAAAATGGAAGAAGCACACAACAGCCAAAATGACTAGGTTCTTGTAGAAAATCGCGTCATTTCCAGATGATGCTCGAAATGTTGACCGCACATAAAAAACCTACATCGGTGATACAGCCTCCACCCCAGCTTTCCACCAGCCTTCACCCCCTACTCACTGGTGTCACAGTTGTCGCCATAGAAACCAGGACAGCAAGCGTAGTTGGTCTCTTTCACCTCCTTGTAGGACGTCACTAGCCGCGGTCTCTCCATCGTCCTCAATGACACGAGTGAGAGTCAAACTTATGTCTAACTTCGTACAAAAATACAAATAATATATCATGCACAAATATATCGTGTAGGTATAATAATATACAGCAACACAACAGAAAACTCGGTACAGGAAAGCAAATAGGAATGGGAATAGGGGCTAGGAATAGAAGTAACGGTTAAAAATAGAAACGGCGGTTAGGAATAGACAGTACTTGGGAATAAAAACAGCACTTGGAAATAAAAACAGCAGTCAGGAATAGAAACAGCAGTCAGGAATAGAAACAGCAGTCAGGAATAGAAACAGCAGTCAGGAATAGAAACAGTAGTCAGGAATAGAAACAGCAGTCAGGAATAGAAACAGCAGTTGGGAATAGAAACAGCAGTTGGGAATAGAAACATCAGTTGGGAATAGAAACATCAGTTAGGAATAAAAACATCAGTTAGGAATAGAAACATCAGTTAAGAATAGAAACATCAGTTAAGAATAGAAATAGCTATGAGGAATACAAATGACGAATAGGAACAGAAATGACGACTAGAAACAGAAATGAACGACTAAAAATGAGAGATTAGGAATGGAAATAACGACTTGAAATAATAACAGCGATAGGAATAGAAATAACGACTTGAAATAATAACAGCGATAGGAATAGAAATGACGACTAGAAATACGAACAGCGATTAAGAATAGGAACGGCGACTGTGAAGAGGAACTGCACTTCCTACAGTTCCACTTTCCAGCGATGCTCGCCGTGCTCCAGCTCACACACTCACATGGTCTGGAAGGCACCGCCCACAGCCACGCGTGTCTGGTAAGTCTCTGTACCGTTGGGGACGAGGCATGACACTGTCTTCACTACGGAGTACGGGCAGAAGTTCCTGCACGGCAATAATGATAACGAATTGGCAATAAATCTGGCAAAACAAACAAATTGGCAATAAATCTGGCAAAACAAACGAATTGGCAATAAATCTGGCAAAACAAACGAATTGGCAATAAATCTGGCAAAACAAACGAATTGGCAATAAATCTGGCAAAACAAACGAATTTGCAATAAATCTGGCAAAACAAACGAATTTGCTATAAATCTGGCAAAACAAAAGAATTGGCCATAAATCAGGCAAAACAAAAGAATTGGCAATAAATCAGGCAAAACAAAAGAATTGGTAATAAATCTGGCATAACAAACGAATTTGCTATAAATCTGGTAAATCAAACGCAATAAATCAGGTAACAAAGATGCACTTTGGTTGTGGGATATGTTCAGTTGTGATCGTGGACAATCTTTGTTTCGACTCCTGAATAGTTTATTGAAAGATAAGGGTTAATAAAAGCTTAACATTTGATTCTCCAAAAAATTAATTTGACGGTCTAATGAGTTCTGTTTTTCCAGGTAAATATGAAGAATGATCCCAAGGTTATTTTTTCGAGGCGTAGGAAGGGCCAACAGCACAAAAAACTCAAAAATACCTAGGTCCCAGAAAATATGACCGAACAAAAAAACATTCTGATTATCGGGAATATCTCTGAAAAGATTTAGTCTAAGCAGTATACTGACAAGGAAAGTATTTAAACATGTGCAAGAGCAACACCTGAGTTCTTCCAAGAAGAAACTTACGACTTAAAAATGAATACTTTTTGCAAAGTTCATTTTGCACTGCCGAGTTGAATAAAAACTCCAAAACGAAAAATAACGCACACGCTATCGCAACAGCTACATATTTTAGCCCGTACACCCCATCATGTTCAAAGAGATCACCACAAAATCAGCATTCTCGTGCAAATAAATAACCGCAAGAATGACGAGACGTCAAATTTTCAAGAATTTTTTGGCACAATTCACGATAAGAGGAAGGTGCGTGACGACCTCAGGTGATGGCGAGTAGCTCAGTTGAGCTGATGTGTCCGAACCATGTGCAGGCTCTGTAACGGCCTGCGACGGCCAGCACTGGCCTGTAACGGCCTACGACGGCCAGCACTAACCTGTAACGGCTAGCACTGGTATTTAACGGCCTGTAATAATACTTAACTGCCAGGAACGACCAACACAGGTCTGTAACATCCTGCAACGGCTAAAAAAGATTTGCAACGACCTGTGAAGATCGGTAATGGCCTGTAACTTCGTAACCTATAACAACCTGCAACGCTGTCACGACCTGCAACTCTGTCACGACCTGCAACTCTGTCACGACCTGCAACTAACTCAGAAGTATTCAGAAAAAACAAGCTTCGTTACTCATGAGTTATGGAATTATTTTTGTCATCGCTGCCAACTGGAGAATATTAGGTAAATGTCGACTAGTACTAAAACTAGTAGACTTGTAATACGCTCAAACCACGTTATTTGTGATAATTACAGTTAAAATTTAAGATTCGGAGAGTTTAAATTTGCAGACGAACATCAATCAAAATCACAATAACGGGGCAATGCTGAAAACCAAAAAAAAAACGTAAAAAACGCTACAAATAGCGAATCATGCAAATAATGATGGTGAAAATATAGTAATAATAATACTGAACCTAAACTCTTACCACCAATCGAGTCTCCTACACCTGAAGTGGAACGCTTCTTTCAACCTCTGAATTTTATTTGGCAATTAGGTTAGGTGTTCAGCACGTCACTGGTTTTTGTTAATTTGTTAATTATTTAGCTCTTTTGTAATTAATTTTGTATGTATCAAATAAGAATTTCAAACAACTTTCAAGACTTGTTTACCTATGGTAGGGTAAGCGATGGTGATCCCTTGTACCAACAACACCTTGAGTTCTGTTAATTTGCACAAGGTTTCCAGATCTTGAAGCGAACATTAAATGAAAAGGGCAATGCTCTTTCAAACAAAATCAAACTCCATGTAACCCTTGAGCGCACAATTCCCTCTTGGCAATAAACATCCGCATATGATTAAAAGTATTCAATGCATGTGCTTTTCTCCTTAAGGGGGGCATCTTAGTGAAAAGCTTAAATGCATGGTACGACGAAGCTAAGCGCAACTTGGATTTAGAACACATTTTGTTCATGTACTTTTCATTTTTTCGAAATAATGGCGATTTCAGGGGTAAATACGGTATTTTTTGCATTTTTGACCCAAATTGACTTCCTCTTACAGTTTTCATAATCGAACAAAAGTAAATAGAGTTTTGGAAAGAGAAAATCAATATCTACAAACGATCGTACCCCTCTTTTGTCACCATAAGAATCACAACTCAATAACCGAAAATCGATCATTTTTACCACTTTCACTAAGATTTTCACCCTTAAAGTACTGATACATGATGTAGGTAAGAAGTATCAAATGCTTTTAAACGAAAAAACACATGATAAAAACAGGTCGAGTTTTTGACTGAAATTCATAATGCAAGCCAAAATTAAGGTTTCGCTTTATCTTGCAGTTATCAAACTACGCTTGGACGATATTGTTTATATGGTATTCAAACACCCAGCACTCGACACGAGTGATGCACAACATGCAGCTCGCCGGTATCGAGCAGCTACTAATCCTTAAGCCCATGGCAACACTGCAATCCTCGTCCTCAAAATTGAGTAAGTAACGTCGGTGAACTTCAAGTTTCACACTTGAATACTAAATTTTGACCTAACAATTATAGTCCGGAACATCCATAACTAGGAGTCCTCTATTATCCTCAGCATACTTTTTTATGCATGGTTTTACTGTTCCTCAGTATGTTAAGAAACCAATTTTGTAATGTTCTTCTCATTTACTCAAGAGTTTTGGTTCAGAGAAAGTATATGTTCCTAAGGTTTAAATCAAACACTTAAAGATTCCCCTTCTGCACGTTCTTAATCACCTCTACCTCTTTGTGATAAAACTTGCAACAATTTTCACCACAGATCTCCCACCAAGCCCCTCAACCTCCGTCCATTACTGATCATGTACCCCCCGAGGAGGCATTAGAAGAGCTGGTTCCAGGATGATCATTACTTATTGTCGTACTAATATGCTTTATGTCTCACACGCTCATCTCCCGTTCTTGTGCCTCGAGTTCAAATGATTTTCCGATTCATATATCTTTCATTTATTTCTTTATTTACATTTATACCAAGAGATCACAGGCTGAGTAAATATAATCGATCAAGCGAACAGAACACTGAACAAAGCCCACCCACAGCCTGACCAGCCCAGGGAGGGATATTACAGTCCAGTGTCATTTTAATACCGCCGTATAAGCCAGACTTAGAAATCAATACAAGCGAACGGACATGTGCAACAATAGAACTTAGTGTAGGTAACGCCAATAATTAGAGTGGATGAAACTTTTTGGCTCGCACTCAAAATTTTTTTAACAGAATTAATAACTAATGTTTTCATGATTACTCTTCTCTTAATGCTGAAAGCTTCGAATGAAATATCTTTAATTTACTAACGTAACTGATATTTAAAATCAATTGAATTGGTTGATGAAAATCATATATTTTTAAATGCAACGTGTATAAATATTCTTTCCTTATTCATAAATAGAACTTAGATCTTGAGTCTACTCCTCATTATTTTTATCTTTTTTATCATAACTATCAACATTATCATCATTATATCCCAAGTTTAACCACAGTCCAACTTGTTTAAAATGAAGCCTTTAGATACTCGTAGGTTTTCAAGTCGGCTACGTCTCACTATTTTAGTATACAAACTTGACTATTTAATAAAATAATAACCGTTTGTAGTATTCATTGCTAGTTTTCAATCGAGTATAATATAACAACTAAGTATGAGTTTACGTTTACAAACAATGATATTTGAAGAAACACTTATCTTCTAGTATTCCTACCAGTAGCGATCTGCCATTCATGAGTTACGCTAAATGTTGAAGAGACATTAGGCTACGACAGAAATTAAGTTTTCTTTACATTTTAGTTTCAAAGTTTACACTCCCAATGGTCGAAACCCAGGAGGCAGAACATCTCGCCATTCACATTTCCAAAAATATCCTGAAAATTAATTCCTTACCTTTGTTTCTCGTATCGTTTTAAAGTATAATCTAAAAAGTTTAAAGTATAAAGAATGAGTTCATTTTTTAGACTTTTTTCCCTCTACACCAACTGTTCCCGACCAACATCAAAGGTTGTATGCACCAGCTGTTTCCGACCAGAGAGAGTACTAAACATCTTAAAAAGCTATTGAATCACCTAATACCTGTGTGGTCTCTGAAAAAGAATGCTCTCGGTCACTCTGCAAAAGTTAGTTATGACCTGAGGCTGGGTGGAAAGCGCGGCTACTAAATTGGTACGCTCTGCGGAACCTACCCTGTACAAAATCCAGGAGGAAGATCGACCGTAACTCAAGATCCCAACAGATTTAACAGTCCTTGGAAGATCTAGCCTGCCATGAGAGCAGACTGATCCGATGGGGCTCAGGCAGGCACAGATATCAATTTAGATCTGGCACTGATCACTGTAGAATTTGCCTAAGAACAACCAAACTTAGATTTGTGTAAGAGCATGATTCATACAATACAGAAATTTCAAACATAATGTGGCTAAAGTTCGTCGGAGATTTACCTAGAAATCGAAGTTGAGATCGTACTGTAAATTGGGACTCAAAAAACAATGACACCACTCCATATATGTCTCATAGGACCGATTATTATAATCACTACGCTATATCACACGATACACAGAGAAATCAAGTGATTTGTTCCGAATTGAAGCCGTTGCCTTAAATATTCAGGTGAGGTAGGACCACCAAACTGCGAAATTTATCTGACCATAAATACAAAATTGAGCCTGACGTTTAAGGAGATGAAATCTTGACGTGATGGCACGCGGGTGAAGTTCACCAATCTTCATTTAGCCCGACACACGTACCATGTGCTGTCACTTGACTAGAAAGAACATCAGTGAGATTAAGCACACGAGGTGCAGAGATCGCTTAGACGTGAGCACGAAGAAAGGCCTCCCACAGCACCGCTCACGGCTCTCCGTGTCACTGCCATAACGGCAGCGTCCTCACACATCTTTACTATAAGGAATACATTGTGTCTCCTAGACTGAACTGAACAACTCATCGAACAAAGCAATAACGTACACTGAAATTCACCTAACTCTTTCATTGATTCCTGTCATATCACATGTATGCACGCCAGTGGGGGATGAGTTAATGATATAAAATGGTTTTCAATAGGAATGAGACGGAATTAATACTGAAGCAGCCAATGGGCAAAATAAAGTAGAGAGAATTTCTTAAATCGAGTTCACGAACTTCGGATTTAATGTACGAGATTCATTTCATTAAATGATACGAGACAAAAATAAAAGAACTTAAATTCATAAATTGTATGTTTCTAGAATTCGTTCACAATTACCAAAGTAAGTCAACACGGGAAGATTCATTACCAAAATCAATTTCCTTGATTGTAACCAATTCTTCTATCTTCTTATTCTGTCATCCAATTTAACAGATGGAAGAGGCAAATTTTTCATAAGGATTTTCTAACTTGAAATTTAATCAAACTAGTGAGAAAGTAATTCCTACAAATAAAGTTTTTTAAATGTGTAGAACCAATTGTGCATTTGTCTTTACAACACACACACTCACACACATGGATAACTCACTAATAAAAGGACTCAATGAACATTATTCACTCAATAAACATTATTCGTCCAAAGTCTTGATGTATCTACTCACCAAGTTTTTATACCAAATGTTAACTTCAATTGCACGCAAAACTCTTCATATATTTATTTATTTATTTATATTGCACTGATGGTAAGCTATACTTCAAAACACTTAAATTGAGTGAAAGAATTCGTTGACTTTTTACTTTCTCCCTTACTTGTAGTGCACGTAAAGTTGTAAATTTTTCCTAGTTTTATAAATGTTTTTTGAAACAATACATCACATCAGACACCAACACTAGCAAATGTAATGAAATGAATGCCGAGATACACTCAAACCTCGATTTAAATAACCATGACGTATAATAATTTCTAAAGCTCATTCAAACTTTTGAATTGGTCTAGTGCTATTTATAAAACTAACTTCTCATAACTTTTACCGAAAGAATCCTAAAAATTCCCCATCGTTTATAAATAGCATCACCCACATAAAAAATTGAACCCCAAACACGTTTTGACGAGCGCATAAAATGCGCTCTATTGAAAATAAGCCCACGAGCAGACAGCGCATCAGTCACTTCATACCAAGCCCTTGAGCTCGCCTGTCATCCATCATACCTTACAAGACAAGCAACAATAGCAATAAAGCGTCGAGAAGCACAAATCAGCGCAGGACTTCGCTTCCTCGAAGCCAAATAAAAAAGAATTAAGATCCCGACAGCTAAGGTGATGAAACACAGAGAGGTGACATCTGACACTATTTTTCGATAGCGTAGCTCTATCACAATTTGTAAACTCTATATCTGGATACGTATGGAAGTTTTAAGATTTTTATTTAATAAGCGTCATATGTACGTCTAGATAATGGTTCAGTTGACATTTAATAAATTATTCAGAGCATTATCACGAGTTCAATCTTCAGGAACAATATCGATAATCTGTCTAAATTCAACAAGTGTCAAGCTTGGGAGAAGGGGAAATATGAACTACACCAAACAGATTATTTGCAAGCTCTAGATTTTCAATCACGTGGATGAGAAATCTCCTCCACAATTGCGCATAATCTTGTGTAATTATTCTACTGGCCTCACTTGTCCATTAATACTGAACGTGTCTAGTTGAACATAGAAAATAAAATGGAATAGTTGACCGAGAAAACAGAGATTCTTACGTACGGTTCACTTCTCCATATATGTTGTAAAGCCATTGCAGAAACTGTTTCAATGTCCTACATGCCACGCAAACACCCTGGGAAGTGTAGGATCACTGGCAACCGTTGTTAGAGCTCTCTCTGGCGACTGGATAAGGCGTGGAGACGGGATAAAGCGTGGAGACGGGATAAGGCGTGGAGACGGGATAAAGCGTGGAGACGGGATAAGGCGTGGAGACGGGATAAGGCGTGGAGACGGGATAAGGCGTGGAGACGGGATAAGGCGTGAAGACGGGATAAGGCGTGCAGACGGGATAAGGCGTAAACCAAAGAATGTTCCCTCAAATAGCAACGTTGAACTACTTGACAGCTCATCTGTGTCCTCACTAATTACAGAAGAACATGAGAAGTTGAAGCCCAAAGTTTGGATTATCAACAACTCGAGTCAAATTTAAAGGAGTGCGCGAGGAGCAGGGAGCTTTGAACCTTCATACACCACAAAGAAACGAAAGAGACACAAAGTGCACTCGTAGAGCTATGGTGAACACCCCTACGTGAAGGAGCGACCACAGACAACAACACAACAAGCCGCTCTATGAGACACGGCTGCTTGCAGACACTCCACTTAAGATAACACGCAGTGGTGCCGTAGCTTCACTAGGTCTTTCCTGAAGAGAAGAGTTGTGTTCTACAGCAGAGAGTGGGAGTTATGGTGTTCAGGTGTGGGAGTTGTGGTGTTCAGGTGTGGGAGTTGTGGTGTTCAGGTGTGGGAGTTGTGGTGTTCAGGTGTGGGAGTTGTGGTGTTCAGGTGTGGGAGTTGTGGTGTTCAGGTGTGGTGTTCAGGTGTGGGAGTTGCGGTGTTCAGGTGTGGGAGTTGCACAATATAGTGAGGGGTATGAAAGTTTAATCGACACATCGTCGAAGCTCATAAACTTAATATTAGCCGTAATATCACAATTAACAACAAATTCAATATTAGCCGTAATATCACAATTAACAACAAATTCAATATTAGCAGAATCACAATTGCCTGTAAAATCCCAATTGTCAATAAATAAAATATTGACTGTAAAATCAAGATTTCCAGCGTAATTTTAATCGCCCTTTTAGTAAAATCCCACGCTCAGTCAAAATTGAATTAGATCAAAACAATCACTGCTTTAACGAATCAAACATTCAACTACCTCTTGCAAACTCGCCACTGCGCAGTGTATCATATTGTTTCCTAAAATGCTGAAGTCTATCTCCTGCAAATACTTATATAAAATGTTGTATGACATCCTACATCAATTACGTGGTAAAGGGTTACCATCTATTCCAATATCATTCCTGGAAAAGACTCATCAATTTAGTGTACACTCAACTAAACAATAAAGTTAGGAAACTTTGAATGATGAAAAGATCGAAAAGGCTTGCCAGCTGAATTTTGTATAAGTGATTGGTTCACCAACACTGCACAGTGCAGCGAGTCTTCCATCCATGGCTACTCTTGTAGTTGAATGCATTGCACTTAAGCAATCGATAGTTAAAAATATAGCAGTCCAAATCAATCAAAAATTTGAGAATAAAAATTGAGAATGAAAAGAAGATGAAGAGAGAATGAAAGGAGGATGAAGCGGGTATGAGGATGAAAAGGTGAAGTCTCCGAGGTAGGGGAGAATATAGTGAGTGCAGCTGCCGTGTGCTGACACTTGTATACTGCAATAACCATAAAACAAATGATCATCCATTGGACTCCTCCCCATGCTCAACTTGAGGTGACCCACAGGAAGAATTTTCCTAAGATTTCGACATGGAACAAAAGCGCAGAGTACATTTCTCATGAAGCGTGTTTAGCTATAAAATGATATGATCCAATAGAAAGATTACAAAACATTTTAGCTGCTGGGTCCGAATATCAAGATTGGAATACTGCAACAAGCAAGAAAATAAGTTCAGATCACAGAGTAAAGATAACGAAATCAAATTTTAGTCTGTATCAGAATATTTTTCCTTGTTTGTGTATTTCCTTCTGAAATTTGTTTCTGATGCAGATTTTAAGCTAATAGACCTCTCAGATATTTATGTTCAGTTTTTCTATTACTGAATCCAACTTTCTTTCAAAAAAATGATACAAATTGTTTGTATTCAGTTTCAAATCAGAATTAACAATAACACGGTGAATAAAATCAGTTGAGTTCACCAACACATCAATTTCGGCATGTAATGAATTCATAATTTCATGCACTTCAAGTGCAAAGGATGTTGTAAAGTGTTTATAAAGTCTTCAAGTATAAATAAAGTCAAGTGCAACTTAGTTGTGTTCAAAGTTCAAATAATGTATCCAAGTGCAAATAATGCATAGTACATTCCTGCATACACTTTATTTTTATGGCAGAAGAAGTATGCACTCAGCACAACAATAGAATAACAATTAACGACTTCAACAGCCATGAAACAAGTGCTCACGGCCATGGCGTCTGAGAGCTCACGTCAAGTAGACGACACTCCTCTATATGGCACAAGTGGTTCTTTCACTGGGACAGTCTGGCACCTTTTTCATTAGATCTACATTGAGAACGAGCAGTGCGTTCACGAACCCTTTTGCGGCATATACAAAGCTGATGAACACACACCAGTCGACCAGGAAATAGTGGGTAGTTTTATTACACATGCCATGAAGAAGTTTAATGATGCCTACAGTCATGCTGAAGAGTTTAATCAATTATTCTCAGGAGATTTTTGAAAGGTTTGAACTTTTTCACTTCAACATTTCATATATCAATTTTATTGGAATAAAAAAATTTATTGATTCGTATCTCGAGGCACCGTATGTTTGAATTATAGGACAAAATTAAAATTCATACAATACTGCGATTGTGGGAAGCAAATAAATTTTGCTAATGGCAAAAAAAGAAAAAATATTGAATAAAGTTTGCGAATAAAAAATTTTTAATAGCACACAAGTGCTCCTCAAAATGTACTGTAACACATAGGAACAACAAAAATAAACTAGGAGTATTATTAGTACTAAAAATGTTGAGAAAGCTTTTAATAACTATAGTCTACTTCATAGGAATTAAATTTTAATTAATTTATTTGAGCTCTTACTCGTATATTTGCTTTCAATGTATATCTCTATTCTTTAAAATACTTAAACGCTTAAAAAAATGTTCAAACATGCAATTTAAATGGAGAACATTCCATATGACCATCGCGAACTGAGGTGTATTATAGTATGCAGAATGATAGAAACCCCTCAATGAAGAGCGTTTTGCTGCCTAATAAAGTGCGTTTTTGCTGCTAAATCACGAACTGCAATGATGATCTTGATGCGCTAACTCTAATCCCTACGAAGACATGAACGTGCTGGCCTTTAATGATGCACAGCTTCATTTATGGGCATCAAAGCGTAGTGCAGATAAAACGCGAAGAGTTTCAAAACAAGTATATTTCTCACGTTCCCATATTGTTTCTATACTTGAACATGCCATGTTTTCTCAGGACGGGATGTAGGAGTTCGCGTCATTCTAGAGCATTTATTTTCATCAAGATCAAAATCGTGCGCAATTTTCAGGTCTTTTCAAGCCATTAAGCCTGACCATGCTCGGAAATTTTTTACGACTTTTTAATTTCCAGATATGTTAAGAACTAATTACCTTTTCATCAATGTTACATACTACAATGTGAAACGAATGAAATGAAAAATATATATAAATTCAACTCGTACACTGATATCAGGAATAATAAGAAAACTCCCAGGTCATTACATTCGTGTATGTTGTGTGCAGTGATACCTTCAACGAGAATAGAAATCACCAGCTTGGTCGACTGGTGAGCGAGTCTGCTTGCGAGCGGAAAGACCCGGGTTCGAATCCCGCTGCCGACATGGTTGACGCGGCTAGAAATACGGCATGGGACTTGGGTAAACAACCGAATAATTATCGAAGTAATTATCCGACCCAAGAATGGGCCAGAAGGTTCGTTCCTATAGCCTAATTCTATTCTATTCTATTCTATGAGAAACTCTTCCCGCGGAGAGCACCTTAAATTTCTTCGAACAAATCTTAGTACACTGAGCTACCAAGTTGAAACGAGCAGCGTGCGGTGTGAGCGGAAAACCTGCCGTGGTTTACTAACTTCGAATCCAGGCATTGTTACCAAACGAAATTAGTCACACTTTAGGCATCCTGGCATTAACACATTTCCTGCAAGTAAGGTCTGTAATTTTTTCAAAGCTTTCTAGGGACTGTGTACAAAATAAAGATTTGCACCGGCTAGGCAATAGCAGGAAACGTGTTAAAAAAACTTGTAGCGCGATGACGCTAACAAAATAAGCTGCAGAGGAAAAAAGAACGCTTCTAAACAATTAGCAATAATTTGCCAATTTTAGAGCTTTATTAAACTGCTCCAAGCTCTTCCAACACCACAAAGAAATTGTTAAGATCAAAGAGCATTATTATTTTTTAAACTTTAAATTACCCTCGCGTTTAAGAATTATGAAAACTGAAGGGAGAGCCAATTCTACAATTCAGAGGTGTTTTTTGTACAGAGGTGTTTTTTTGTATTCCCACACCCTTGAAGCTTCAACTAAGGAATAGAGTCCACCACCAAAGAGCTCAATATTACTAGCATCTGCTAGCATTTAAAGAGCTTGACCCTGGAACGACAAAGTGGGCCTGAGAGGCCCAGTGTCAAAATTAACAAGCCCGTAGATTGTTATTAATATTTTTTAGAGAATGAAACTCTAACTTCAATAAAAGGCATAATTCAATAAAATAATTGAACTCGGAAAATAATTGAAAGGTGGCTGGGCCTCATAGCCCCACCTAGTCTCCGACGCTGCTTATTTTTATCCGTCGTTCCAGGGTTAAACCACAACGAAACGGAATGAAAAATTAAATAACCCACTTCATTAAGAAAAATTCAGAAATATCTAACCCAAACAATAAGAATCCGTCACTCCAAACTAAGTGTCAAATGAAGCGTCAGATGAAATTCGCCAAAATAAGTGTCAGAAGCAGAAGTTTGCCAAAACAAGTGTCAAAAGCAGAAGTTTGTCAAAACAAGTGTCAGAAGCAGAAGTTTGTCAAAACAAGTGTCAGAAGCAGAAGTTTGTCAAAACAAGTGTCAAAAGCAGAAGTTTGCCAATACAAGTGTCAGAAGCAGAAGTTTGCCAAAATTAGCATCAAAAGCAGAAGTTTGCCAAAACTGGTGCACGAAGCAGCAGCTCTAATTTGTTTCAAGTTGGGGTGACCCCGCTGGGTTCACAGAACGCACTAGTGTGCGGGTCGTACCAACAGTTCCCTAACGTTCACTTAAATCAGAATCAACAGACTTCCTCGAACTCCCTTTGTTCCTTGTTGCCTTTACTGAGGAAAGCATCGCTCCGTGTTTTCCCGTGCGTCCGGAAATTGTATTCCTGAGCTTCTAGTGTCACCAGCCAGCTCACTAACCGCCCACTAAGATAAAAATCACCGTCTGTGTCTGAAACAACGGACAAGACTTGTTGTGGTACCTATTCATAGGCACCAAAGGCATAGGTACATTGTGGTACCCATTCACAGGTGCCAAAGTCTTGTTGTAGCACCCATTTATAAGGTCTACGACACACACAGGAGTATATGCTACGACAGGTCTACCCTATTTCCATCACAAGGTTCTGAGGATTGCCATCGATATCAAGAGCAACATTTACAACTTAGTTCAAGTTGAAGAGCATGTCAGCAATTGCATCCCAAGAATATAATGACAAATGTAAATGCCCAACTAGCCAAATTCGAACGTCATGAATTGCAAACATTTTATTTCAATCAAAATTGAGAACTCGGATTCAATTCCTTTAAAATTCATATCATAAAATTCACAATCTAAAATTCTAGGTCACGAAATTTTCACGTGTATGATTTAAGTAATTACTGAAATCTAATGCAATAACTGTAATAGCCTTCTGTCCGGTACGTCAGTACGGAGAAGTTAGTGTATTTATAATATAGTGTTTAATATCACTTCACTGGAATTCAATAAGTACAATAATAACAAAAACAATCACCACACGGACAAAAAACATTTATCCCAAATAAATAGATACATTCAAAGACTATTACAGGTTTAAACATTTTAACTTTAGATGAGCACTTGGAATAAATTTCCTTTGTTTTTGAGCACGTACGATGCCGCTGGAAGTGAAGAATCAAACCTCTTTTTTAAGGAGCACTCACCCGAATGAACCTTTACTTATCGGGAGTCGAGATCTGTGGTAGAAGTATATTGCTCTTTCATTTGCATCTCTAAAATGACTTTCTTTAATAGACACCCGTGAACCGTCTTCGACATGGAGGACGAGATAGCGATACGAATAAGATACTGACAAGAATGTTGATAAAATCTTAGCGTCGATTCTCCACTTGAATAATGATCACATCGAGGGGAGAGCGACTTCAAAGGAATCATACCTGAACTTAAATTTCCATCACAGGACTTGACTTCGTAAAATCGAGGGATTTGTAGCGAGAACACAATCATTTGCCACATTTGAAGGAGTCACTAAGCATAAAATCGTAATTCCGAGGGAATCTACGACACATAAACCTATGTTCAATGGCAATTATTTTCAAGCTGCTACATGAAATAAAACAATACATGTACATAAATCGTATCCCGAAAGCAGGTATAAAAATCAAAACAAAGTGACAAAATGTTAGAAACGTCGAAGTTAAAGTTTGTTACGATGCTAAATACAGGGACATACATTTATTCAGTTAACCACATTCTAACAATGTTTGTACCAGTGATGTATATCACGACGCGTTTCATAGAGGAGATGGAATCGAAGCGACCATATATCAATATGTTCTATAGCCGATCAAACCATATTTTGTTTTCATAGCAGGAACATAGCACCGAATGAACAGCTGCAAATGATAGTGAAGTGTTCGATTGGAAAGAAATATTTTTGTTCGTAGAAGGGGTGCGAAGAACTCGGATGGTTTTAGGGGTTTGAACGTCCGGCCTCCTTCAAGCCCAGACACCAACCCAATGTGTCTGCTATTTGGTCTTAGTTCATCTTCCGCTGATCCAACTTAGAGCACTATCCATGGAAATAAGGGAATGAGCTAATCTGAGGTGTTACTGCCAATTCAAAGGGCTAAATGTTATAAAAATGAGAAAAGAGCTAAGCTTCGGTAACGGTGAATTTTACCCGTGCCTTTGCTTCTAACAGTTTATACCCAAGTAAATTGCCGCACATTATTAACACGTTGACTCCGAAGTGGTACATATGTGTACCACTTAGGTTAGGTTCTGTAATTTTTTCCGATCCTTCTAGTGGCTATGCGTACAAAGTGAAGTTTTACACCAATCAGGCAATCGGAGGCAACGTGTTAAGTGGATGATATTATTTCTTTGTAGATGCATTTTTAGTGCACAAACCTGCGGAGGAAAATAGGGCATCAACCATTTCCCCAGCCAAGCAGGGCTTGAAACAACAACTTTTTTGTAACGAGGTAATTTTTGTTTACTCAACAGCCTCCGTGGCGCAATTGGTTAGCGCGTTCGGCTGTTAACCGAAAGGTTGGTGGTTCAAGCCCACCCGGGGGCGGAAATATTTTAATAAATTATGACAAAAACAGGTACATGTCCCTAAAATGGATCAACTGTACGCACATGCTGCTATTGTACTATACTAACAAAACTTTACTTAGATTATGCATGCACACCAGATCATTCAATTTATCCCAAACGTATTCTTAATATTCAATATGAGATTTTCAAATGCCTCAATATAAAAATCTTCAAGTGATAGAAATAGATTGGTAGGTAACACTTAACGCTGTCTAAGCAGCATACCCGCAAGCACAGCCAAGATAAATAAAAAAAGGTATACACCCATGCAAAGATGTTTTACAATACATAAAAACTAATGAAAAGTTTTACAAAATACCACTTGTTGGTTTGAAAATTTAAAAATGCAACGAAAACCTTGTACTAGAATGATTCGAGAAATAGAGCGTGTAAAAACAAAATAGCACAACAATTTTCCAAGAAAAATTGAACTACACTGGGAAATGCAGTAATTTGTCGTACAGATAGCTAATATTGAAGTGTTCTGGCGGGATTAATGTCATCGCAGTTTTTTGCAATTTTTCTGGAGTTAAATTAACAATGCAGGTCACATAAAAAGAAGACACGTTGAACACTACAGCATACATGGATGGAAAGCAGAAACTAATATCACAGGAACACATGAGTCGTATGATGTGACTAAAGAAATGAAAACCGAGTGCGTTTGAAATGCGAGTTTTAATGCATAGGTATGATAAATTATACCTTAGTCAATGTTTATTTATGAGACATGGATATGGTTCATGATATGAGAAATAGCTATGGTCAATGCTACGACACATCGTGGATGTGGTACATGATACGAGAGATACGTGTGTAGATATGGTTAATGGAAACATTCTACTGCGAGTATCGCCATGGTTTAGGAATATTATATTATTATGGAATGATGCACTCTCATAATACACAATGCACTACATAATACATATGAAATGCTATGCAGTACTTGTGAATACAAGCAAAACTGATCCCAAAACCTGCAATTGGCGCCGGACAGAAGCCCTACCCTTACTAAGCATGAACTAACATGAGCTCCAAGACCATGCAAAAATTATAATTAGAAGTGAAGACAAAGTCATTATGATAGAGTATGATTGTTTAGTGGACAAGTGAACAATCCAAGCATACAATCCTAATTCTAATCTATTTCTGGAACGAATCATGTTCTGATTATTCATAGAGCGTACGGTTACTAAATATACTGTCACACATGCTGAATATACCACATATACTGAACATACCACATATACTGAACAAAGCACATATTCTGAACATACCACATACTCTGAATACACTGCAGGGCTAAGTGATTTCAGTCAACCCTCAGTGATGCAAAATGCGGTCACTAAACTTCTTCATCTTAGTGACCGTAATTTGAAGAATATCCCAACTTCATCTGTACTGGCTAAACAAGGCTTTGAAGAATATATATGGCGGACACAACCAATTATTCATTTTACTTAACATGTGTACACAAATTGTAACCATGGAAGTGCATAGATAATAATGTATCAAATATTTCATCGTCCGACAACTCTTTGAACTGAGTTGCATACTGGAACCGTGCCTTCTAGTTTGGAGGAAGTCATGAGAATATGAAAATTAAGACTCGTTGCTCGCGCACATACAGAATTTGAACGACAGCGAGTCAGGCAGAGCTAATAGAGAGCCCAGTTTACGGCTCCACTTGAAATGCAACTCGTACATCCACTAGTTAGTGACCTGCAAGACGTCTTAGCGATCCACAATGCACACTGGCTAGCCCGACATGGGTTCTGTAATGATGAGCCCGACATGGGTTCTGTAATGATGAGCCCGACATGGGTTCTGTAATGATGAGCCCGACATGGGTTCTGTAATGATGAGCCCGACATGGGTTCTGTAATGATGAGCCCGACATGGGTTCTGTAATTCGACATGGCCGAACGATAATGAGAGCTTATAACTGAATTTCCTTGATTTAACTGCTGATTCTGAAGTGGATTAAGTAAATCAATAGGGAGCTCGCACCATCTATGATAAAGTAACGCTGTAAAACGTGAGCGATTTTTCTAGAGATAGAAACGAACAAGAATCTGTGAATAAAATTTGAGCAACGAACTGCACGACAGCAAGCGTAAGAAATGCGATCTGCACCTCACCTCAAAGCGTTCCACAAAATATCAGAATAGGTTCCTAATAATTCTACACTCGTGACTACCCGTGTGTTATCCCACTATACATAACAATTAGACAGTTCCCGTGGAAATTCCACGATTTAGATTTATCTAATTTGAAACTATTATAAAGATGAATGCATTAAAGATTTGCAAAGAATTATTGTGTTTGAAATGAATACTTTGTATTAATTTCATTCAGAACTACCTTTCTGCGTCTTATTTTACCGATAATATGGCCCAGATAGTACCCGTTGATATTCCTTGGTTTAAAAGTGATGACATTAAAGATGTATGAAATGGAGTACATTTTCCAGTTTTACCCGTGAATATTTTTCGTCACTATATACAGAACTTCCATTCTGTATCTTATCAACCGATAACATGGCCGTGTAAGAAACAAAAGCTAATAACAGAAAAAAATTGAGCATTTTATAGCAATCCGGTGCTTTTCGTATCCACAATACAATTCTTATAATACATGCATACCCGTTCTGATTTCAGTTCAATAATTTTTCTTCAGTAATAGATAGGAAGTAAAGGGACGGACACACACAGATACAGAGAGAGAGATGGAAATACATAGTCTATTATATAATGTAGATACACAGTTTGTTGCTTGCTTCCTTGCTTCCTTGCTTGCTTGCTTGTTTGCTTACTTGCTTCGTCTGTCACGCTTTTAAGAATTTCGATAGGAGAAAATTTGGTAGTGTATACATGTATTGTAAGCATTGTACTGTGGATACCAAAGGCACGTCATTCAATGTAGAAACTCCTTCGCAAAGCCCGCTTCCACTGATAAATCAAACGAAAAATTCAGTAAAAATACGAGAATTTTCATGTGTGGCTCTACTAGGATAGAATATTCTACAGTATATAAACATGTGTATAATCGAACCTTCAAAGAACCACTGTCACCACTTTACGTGTAGTAACTGCAATACATGGATTAAAATAAAGACATTGTATCAGTTTAGTTAAGTTGACTGTTTATTACATTGAACTGCACAGCACTAAAACTTGTGATTTAATGATGATACCGTGCAATTTTAAAACAGGTTGGTTAAACCCGGGATATAATAATAATAAATTATTGAATACAGGTTCTAATCCTACTTGCCACCAAAGTTAAACCGAAGCTGATGCAGACATAAATTAAGAAACTAATAATGAACAGAAGCTAATTAACTTTCAATCCCAGGGGCAGTAATACTTCATTCAGCTATGAAATTATAGATGTTTCTTGAAGTGAATGCAATAAGTAATGTCTAGTAACTGCTGCCCGCATCAGAGAGATGGCCAACAAAATGAACTTGGTAAAATTGTTTTTATAAACTAGAAATCCAAATAAGCTTCAGTGCAGCCCGGCGCTGTAGCACTGAAGTTAAAAGCATATAAATCTATTCAGATGGGAATAATGATCACCGTTTGTTAATTTAGTTTAGGATCATTAAAGTGAGTGATGGCAGAGCTGAGCTTGTGTTTTGAAAACACTAGTGAAATCATGTTACATGTAAAAAGTTCTTACACAACTTACGCTAACACAGTCACACGTACGACAAACTGCTAAATATTATACACAGTAAATTCTATCTCAGTCTTAATGCAAATTTCAATCCAGGATTTAACTAAAACAAGCATCCTAATTTTGAAAAGGCCAATTTGTATAGGGGTACAATTTGAAATTTGGAAAGCCTCAACTAAGACCAAAAACTCTGTCCTTTTCCCAGGATCAACTCTAATTCTCGTTTGATTTTTGGTAGGTTTTACACATGTCCACATATTTATCGTCAAAGATCACCGATATATTGCGTAATTATCGCCAATTCATGTCGAAATTAACCAGTTTTTTGTTCACTGATGGCTTGCAGTGTTACGTGCAATTTGACTGAGGAAATGGTCCATACCCTATTTTCCTCCGCAGGTTAGTGCACTAAAAACGCATCTGCAAAGAAATAATATCATCCACTTAATAATGTGCGGCAATATACTTGTATAAACTGTTAGAAGCAAAGGCACGGGTAAAATTCACCGTTACCGAAGCTTTGCTCTTTTCTCATTTTTATAGCATTTAGCCCTTTGAATTGGCAGTAACACCTCAGATTAGCTCATTCCCTCATTTCCATGGATAGTGCTCTAAGTTGGATCAGCGGAAGATGAACTAAGACCAAATAGCAGACACATTGGGTTGGTGTCTGGGCTTGAAGGAGGCCGGACGTTCAAACCCATAAAACAATCCGAGTTCTTCGCACCCCTTCTACGAACAAAAATATTTCTTTCCAATCGAACACTTCACTTTCATTTGCAGCTGTTCATTAGGTGCTATGTTCTTGCAATGAAAACAAAATATGGTTTGGTTGGCTGTAGAACATATTGATACATGGTCGCTTCGATTCCAGCTACATTATGAAACGCGTTGTGATATACATCACTGGCACAAATAGTTAGAATGTGGTTAACTGAATAAATGTATGTACCTGTATTTAACATCTTGACAAACTTTAACTTCGACGTTTCTAACATTTCGTCACTTTTTTATTTTTATACCTGCTTTCGGGATACGATTTAAGTGCATATATTGTTTTATTTCATGTAGGAGCTTGAAAATGATGTATTGGAATTCACCATGCAAACCTGCATTACAAAAAGCCAGTTACTGTAACTAACTTCTGAACTTTGTGAATGGCATTCAACGCTGCTCTTACTTTCTGATAACCAGAATCAGATTAAATTCTCCGCTCGAACTGAAGATCGAACCTTTGTGTTTTGTGTAGACAAACAGTTGATCGTAATCACGGCCCGTAATTATACAAGATAAGTTCATTCGAAATTATTGTGATGCAATTGATAGTTTATAATTTAAAAGAGCTCAAGTTAAACAGGCCACCGACGCTTACGAACAGATGAAAGGGTTACGAACCTGTGATTAACCTGAAGTCAAGCGGGAAACATCATGTAGGATTGGTGTTAAGAGTTTGCTTGTGTGTGCTGTGGCTGTAAAACATCAAGGCCATCAACTGTAATTAATTGTAGAAATCTTTATTCATTAGATACAATGCCTCTGCGATCATTTACGCTTTGTAGGTAATACGTTTTATTCAAAAGAGCTGTGCTTACCTGGGCTCGAACCAGGGACCTTCTGTGTGTTAGACAGACGTGATAACCACTACACCATAAGCACTTATTTTTCCTACATGAGACGTTCATTAAAATTTGTCATTTTGTGATTCACAATGAAAAATATTAAATGTTAAAATTTCTGATAACTTCATACTTATTGCATAAAGTTCTATGTACTACTTGTGACACTTGTGAGCATCTCACAGCTTTGTGCGCAATAGATTTAGAGCCAAAAGGCATGTGCTTACCTGGGCTCGAACCAGGGACCTTCTGTGTGTTAGACAGACGTGATAACCACTACACCATAAGCACTTGTTTAAGTGTGGAAATGTGTTCATTAGAATTCGTAGTTTTGTCATCTATAATACAAAAACTAGTGAAACCAGGGATACCCAGCAACTGCAGACTAGTAGTCAAAAACCTTGTATGACCTCTT